>MCJB01049383.1:12986-24749 GCA_002018475.1 Nicotiana obtusifolia
AAAAAAAAAAAAAAAAAAAAAAAAAAAAAAAAAAAAAAACTCCTTCCGTTTCAGTTTATGTATCTTATTTAAGAGTATAAATAAGTAATTTAAATTATGTGGTCATAAGTTAAAGATTTGTCTAACATATTGAAAATACCATTGGAATATTTTTTTGTTTTAAACAAGGCATATCGTTAATATAAGAGAATGCATCAAGAGTAAAATGAAAATGCTGGAATTATAAGCTTATTAAATATAAAAACGTAGCTCTTTTCTAAACAGGCTAAAAAACCAATATGACGTGTCAATTGGAACGAAAGGTTATCTGTCAACTTAGAAGCATATATGGAAATAAAAGTAGAAAGAAATATTTGGGAAACTTTCATTGGGTTTATTAATTTTATTCACACATTATTCATGTTTAACTAAATTTGCTGTCAGGCTTTAGCTGGCCAAATTGTCTAATTTATTCTCTCTTCTTCAATTTCTAATTTTCATGGTTTGGAGACTTAATTAATTTGGCTGATTCTGCCTTTGAAACTGGTAGATTCTTTATCTTCCGGCCGTTTCATCCTTTTTTGTATAGCATTTATGTTTTTGATTTTTTATTTAAAAAATGAAAATGGCATAATAAAAAAAAGCTTCAATAACAGAGGAATTTCACATGAAAATCCTTTTATTTGCATACTATCCCCTATTCGTAGGGGTAAATTTTAAGTCAACAAATAAATTAGATCTCCAGATCCATTCTTGAATCATACAATAGTTTAAACGAAAGCTTTTATATTCTTGAGAACTAGGTTTTGGACAACACTTAGAATTAAATTTTTTTAGTGTATATCGTTTGATTATGTTCTCCCAGGGTATTGCGAAGTATTTAGAGTGTTACCTCTAAATTTTCATTCTCTTTTATACACTTTTGTGGATTTGCTCATCTCTATCGGTATCCAGTGTGAATCTTGTAAATTGGCTCAATGATTCGTAGAGCAATATCGCATGGCTATTTATTTATAATGAGACAAACAGAAAAAAGAGAGAATTATACGTAACGTAAGTTCACACGTATGTATTGCAACTAGGTAGCATGTATACAATCTTGTTGTGCTGTAGCCCAAAAATAACGGGCCAAGATTTAGCATGCAACTCCAAATAGGTTCTCAAAATCGCTATAAATTTTTTTTTTAAAAGCTCAAGCTTCTAACTCAATCTATGAAGCAAAAGAAAATATATTAAAAGAACAAGGGAGTGACTGGCGACTAGCAATGATTTACAGTCGAAGCTCGAGCAGGCCATTAACAGCTGTTCCGGCCACTGGCCAGCCTCCTCTTGAGGTTGGTCAGTCATCCCTACCATCCCAACAGCCCCAAACAACCACTACAAACCCTAATCCATCCATAAACTACATAGAATTATTACAACGAAGTTCATTAAATGCCCCCATACCCGTGCAAACCCTACTCGTCGTTCCCATCAAAACTATAGAATATCTTCATGGTGAACCTGTATTAGATGGAAGAAGGCAGAAGTGAAGCAGTCCATAATACAATAAAGATTGACACTAGTAGTTCTGGGCAAGTTCTCGTATGGCAAACCAGTGATCAATGTACTACGTATGGCAACCCCAATACAATGTGAATTAAAAGGTGCGTGTTCAGTTGGTCTTATTGAAGACAACCATGTATTGATTAGGCTGTTTTTGTTAGAAGATTATGTTCACTTATTGGCAAAGCCTGCTTTTTATTTGAAAGCACAAGGGAAGATGTAGCAGATGAGGTGTACAAAGTGGAACCCATGGTGGACTCCTGAGGAAGAAACTCCTATTGCAATAGCATGGGTTAGTTTTCTTGAGCTGCCTCCCAATTTCTTTGGTAAGGAATTTGTGTTTTTGTTGCCTAGTGCAGCAGGAAAACCATTACATGTTGATCTAGCCACTCAAAATGGTACTAGACCTAGTTGTGCAAAGGTTAAGGTAGAGGTGAATTTGTTAGCTAAATTTCCTCAAAGAATTAAAATTGTGGAGAAAGAGGATGATACTGAACATGAGGAATCTAAGTGGATAAAGATCAAGTATGATTACATGCCAAAACATTGTAAAATATGTAAGAAGCAAGGGCATAGTGAAGTAGACTGCTGGGTGATACATCCTAAGTTACATAAAAAAGTTGATGAAGTTGTGGAGGATCAAAGCAGAAGAAAGGAATTGGTAGGTACTGCAGCTAATGCTACTAAAGTACTTTCTAGTGGTAAGGTGCTTGGGAAACCAATGCCTAATCTAGCTAAATAAAAGTGGATGCAACAGAGGCAAAATAAATATCAAAGAGACAAAAGAGGTCATATTATTGAAGCTCAAAAGGATAAAGAAGTGGACAAATTAAAAGGTAAGAACAAAGAAGAAACTGTGGTCACAAAAAATAAATTTGATGCTCTTGAAGTTGAAGAAATAGAGCAACCAACGTTGAGGATTACTGATGGCAAAGGAAATAGTAATGACAAGGTAAAGGAGAAGATGCAGCAGGAGAAGGAATCGCAGAAGGCCAAGGAGAAAAACCAGCTGGAGAATGCTCAAATTTCCAGCTCGTATCCTAAGGAGAATAGGAGTGTCAATGTGACAGTATTGAAGCAAGGGGAAGAAGAAGAAAGACGTATTAAAATAGAAGTTGTATTACAAGTAGTTAACGGAGAAAATAAGGAGGCAAACAAGGAGGAGAGCTTGAATCCAAATTCTACTGAGAGAGTTAGTCCAAGAGAGCAAGGGAATCAAAATGCGACTAAGAAAAAATTACCTAATACTAACGACAAAAGGATTGAGGAGGGTACTAGAAAATAATCTACTATAGAATGGGTACAGAGGAGATTTGGTGCAAAGAAGGAGGACTTAATATAGCTCAATGTACCTGTAATCATTCATGCCATGAAATACCCTTTCAAACATATGAAGAGTTAGCAAAGAATGAGGAAAATCAAGAAGGCAGCTTTGGGAGATCGTTATGGAATGATGAGGTAGACTATACAGAGGTTCAAATTGGTGTAAATATTAGTCGAACAACCAAGCAGAAGAGAAGCAACACGCAGGAACAACTACCAGGCATAATTAATACCGGTGCTATAATAAACCCTAGGGTTCTAAAAACTAGGATTGAGGATAGCTTGAGTTCTAGCAAGCAGAAGCTAATAAAACCAGCTGGAGATGATAAAGGATCACCAAAAGAATCTAGAATAACCGGAGGATCAACTACTGTAGGTTTAGCTAAGAATAAAGCCAATGTAACAGTAAACCTTAGTGGAACTGTTGAGGTTTTGGCCAATGTTGAAGGTGTTCCGGTGGATTTTTCAGGTGGTGAGTAGGTTGAGGATGTTAATGTGGAGGTCTTAGAGGCTACAGTGGAGTCAGAACACCAAACAGTTGGTGGCAAGGCTGGTGTCCCCAATAGAACAATAATTCCTGTGAGTTTTGCTACAGTAATCCCTAGCTTGGATTCAGTATATGAGCTTCAATTCAGAGCAATCCAAGAGTAATTGGCTATTCAAGAGCATGGTTCTGAGGTCTTGAAGGATACAAACGTGGTGCAAGATCAAATGGAGCAAGCAATTATCCTTAGGCGTTCAGGTGTGATTGAGACAGTACTAATGGCATGTGCCTCAGGTACTGGACTTCCAATGCAAATCTAGATAAATGTTCCTTTGAAATCTCCCAATCAAGTGTTACATGATATTATTACACACAATATTCTGCCTGTGGATGTTCAAATGCAATAATAGAGGGACAACAACTGGAAAAAGAGGGTGATGATGAGTCTATTTCTGGGAATCTTAAGGCTGTGGCTAGGGAAGGAGACTTGTCACCTAGAGCTTCTGCAAAGAGTGGGAAGAATGGGAAGAAGCAAGCATAGAATAAAGAAAAACTGCAACCTACAAGAATTTTGCCCAAGAGGGCAGCCTCAATGATTGATGATGATTAAGATAATGATTTGGAATATAAGGTCCCTTAAGACTCAATAGGCCATTCAGAGGGCGATCAAGATGCAAAGGGAACATAGTTTTTTTCATTGTAGCACTTATAGAACCATTTCAAAATGCTAGACACATTCAGAGGTACAGGAGGAGACTAGGTATGGATGCTGCAATATCTAATACTAATGGTAAGATATGGCTATTGTTTGATGCTGTAGTTAAATGGGATCTATTGGTGGATACCGAGCAGCAGGTGACTATTAAGGTGTATCACCAGGGCATTGGCAAACACATCATGATGACATTTGTGTATGCTAAATGTTCTGCTCTTGAAAGATTGAAATTGTATGACAATTTATACTATCTTGCTAATGACATGGAATTGCCTTATCTAGTTGGTGGTGATTTCAATGTGATACTTCATGAAGATGAGAAAATTGGTGGTTTACCAGTATATCCATCTGAGTATGAGGATTTTGCTTTTTGTGTGAATTCTAGTGGTTTGTTTGATCTTGGCTATAAAGAGAGTCCTTTTACTTGGTCGAATGGTGGACCAAATGCAGAATGTATCTTCAAGAGGTTGGACAGAATCTTTGTTAACTTGCCTTTCCAGAATCCCTTTCCA
The DNA here is from genome assembly GCA_002018475.1 of Nicotiana obtusifolia. Lineage (NCBI taxonomy): Eukaryota > Viridiplantae > Streptophyta > Magnoliopsida > Solanales > Solanaceae > Nicotiana > Nicotiana obtusifolia. The sequence goes on from MCJB01049383.1 coordinate 17,545, forward strand.
AACATTAAAGTTGAACATCTTATAAGGACTGGTTCTGACCATGCTCCTTTATTGATGAGTTGTGGAGAAGAAGCAATGTAGTTTGTCAAGCCATTCAAATTCCTCAATTTCTGGACCAAGCATGAGACATTCAAGGATGTTACAAGGCAGAACTGGGTAGCTGACGTCATAGGTGATCCTCTCCTTATGTTCAAGCAGAAGTTGGAGAGAGTGAAGACTGCCCTATTTCAATGGATTAAGGTGACATATGGAGATATATTCAAGAAACTAGCTATAAGGAGGATATTATCAGAATCAAGGAGATGCTATTTGAAGAGGAGCCAACAATTGAGAACAGAATAGTTCTTCAAAAGCTCAAGTTGAATTGAAGAAATCTTTGAGCATTAAAGAACAATATTGGAAAAAAGCAGGCATGACTTGGTTCTCGGAAGGTGATTGAAATACAAGGTTTTTTCACAACCATGTTAATGTTAAGAGATAGAAGTTACAGCTCAAAAGAATACAAAATGGAGATGGCGATTGGATTGAAACACAAGATCTCATGGCCATTGCTGTTGTAGACTTTCTCCAAAAATAATTTTTACAAGATGCTGATCCTACTTATTTTGAGCTATGTAGACTCCCAACTACAGAAGAGGTTAAGGAGGCAATATTTACTTTGAGTGGTGACACTGCTAGTGGACTTGATGGTTTCACTGGCATGTTCTTTCAGGAATGCTGGGATATTGCAAGTGAGGATATCTTCAACATGATGCAGTTATTTTAAATAGTGGTGCTTTACTGCCAAAATCCCTAACTCACACCAATTTAGTATTACTGCCTATGAAGACATTTGTGCAAACGTTTTCAGACTTAAGGCCAATAAGCTTAAGTAATTTCCTAAATAAGGTGATATCTAGGGTTGTACATGATAGATTGGAAAGGATATTAACATCATTGATATCCTCTAATCAGTCAGGTTTTGTTAAAGGGAGAAGTATATTTGATAACATTCTACTCACATAGGAGATAGTCACTGACATAAGGCTAAGGGGCGAACCTGCAAATGTAGTGATCAAGCTTGACATGGCAAAGGCTTATGATTGGGTGTCTTGGAAGTATTTAATGCATGTTTTGAGGAGAATGGGATTTTATGAACAATTTATCAACATGGTATAAAATTTGCTCTCCAATAATTGGTATTCGATGTTGATTAATGGCCAAACTTTATATTTCTTTTACTCTACTAGAGGGGTCAAGCAAGGAGATCCTTTATCTCCATCTTTGTTTATTCTGTCAGCTGAGGTACTCTCTAGATCTTTGAACAAGTTGTTTGAAGATAGAATATTTAGGGGGTATGGTATACCAAAGTGGACTGACCCTTTGAATCATATAGCATATGCTGATGATACGATAATCTTTGCTTCTACTGATCCTTATTCATTAGACGAGAGAGTTGAAGTGTTAAGAAAATATGAGTGGACATTTGGTTAGTTAATTAATAAGGCTAAGAGTTCCTTTTATATGCTTTGTTCAATTCAGTTGGAGCAATCACTGGATTTGCAAAAGGTGAGTTTCCATTTACTTATCTTAGATGCGCAATTTTTTACACAAGGAGGAGGAAAGATTACTTCAATAATCTCATCAAAAAGGTTAAAGCAAAGTTTCACTCATGGAAAGGGAAGTTACTGTTCTTTGGTGGCAAGGCTACATTGATCTCAAGTGTGCTCCAAAGCATGCCTACTCACATATTCTCAGTGTTAGACCCTCCTGACAATGTATTGGAGCACTACACAAGACATTTGCTAGATTCTTTTGGAGTACAAAGGAAGAAGGAAGAAGTAGACATTTGACTAAATGGCAGAACCTATGTCTACCCAAGGAAGAAGGAGGATTAGGTTTTAGGTCTTTGTTTGATGTGTCAAAAGCTTTGTTTGCCAAAATATGGTGGAAGTTTAGGACAGCAAAATCTTTATGGTCCAACTTCACGTGGAATAAGTACTGCAAGAAGGTAATATCCACAGTGGTGCAATTTAGAAATGGCTCTCATGTATGGAGGAAAATGTTGGAGGCAAGAGAGGAAGTGGAGCATGAAATCCTATGGGAGATAAATAGAGGATCTACAAATGTATGGCATGAAAACCGGACTAGAATTGGGGATTTGTATCATGTACTGCCTCCATATTTTCATATTAATAAAGAGCTACAATAAGTAGCAGAATTGAGGGTTGTAGAAGGATGGATTTGATCAGCTTCTGTAGCAAACTTTCCCAGAGGATATTGTTGAGCATATAAGGCACGAGGTGCACTTTGATCACACTGATGACTTTTGGGATACACCTAGGTGGATGCCAACCCCATCAGGTAAATTTTCTGTGAGTAGTGCCTGGAAAATATTGAGGCATAGAGCTACTATAAAACCAAATTTCAAGCTAATATGGATTAAAGGACTAGCTTTTAAGATTAGTTTTTTCATATGGAGATCATGGCAAAGGAAACGACCTACTGATGATTTATGGAGGAGAAATGGGTACATAATAGTTTCTAGATGTTGGTGCTGCCAGAGTCCATTAGAAGAGACAATTCAGCACATCTTCCTAACAAGTGTTACCGCTACTAAGGTTTGGAAGACCTTCCTTCAAGCTGCAAGTTTAATTGTCAATCTAGTACATATGCATCAAGTAATCAAAGCATGGTGGAGTTCTAGATGTTGTGAAAAGCTTAGGCCATTATTTCAGACAGTTTCAGCAATTATCACTTGGGAGCTTCGGAAGAGAAGGAATACTATATAGAATGGAGGTACAGTTTCATGTCATAGGGTGGTGCATGAAGTTAACAAACACTATACTTTCTAGAAAAGGTGAGGTGTGCTTGGCTTTCGAACATTCCATTCCTTTGGCCGGACATGATCACATACTTTGAGAACTATAAGCCTCTTATTGTGACAAGAAGAGTAACTTCGCAGCACCCTTATGAAGGATGGTATAAATGCAATACTGATGGGTCTTCAAAGGGTAATCCGGGTCCTAGCTCATTTGATTTTTGTGTGAGGGATTATTCTAGGGATCTAGTATATGCCAAGGCAGTGAAGATAGGAGATAATACCAACATTGTGGATGAGGATAAGGCAATTGTGGAAGGGCTATCTTATTGTGTAAAACATCATCTTCATCCTGTTCTTTTTTAAACTGATTCATTGGTGATGAAGAGGATTATTGAAGGGGAATGGGTGCCTCCTTAGTACATGGGACAAAAGTGAAGAGGATAAAGGAGATGAAGTATAACTTCAATGTGATCTTTCAACATGTGTTAAGGGAAGGCAACACTGTGACAGACTTTTTAGCTAACCTTGTTTTTTCTTTTGCAGGTACACTCAATTTTAGCTCATTCAACGAATTACCTAGTGAAGGAAAGACATTAATCAACATGGACAAAGCTCAGATGCCTAACCTTATGGTTATGGTTGCTAAGAAAAGAGCTCCAGATTGATGAATACTCTACGAATGATGTGGCTTGCTTGTGCTTTGTGCTTCACTTTGCTCCTCAGTTCTTATTCAAACAGTGCCAAACTGTTTTCCAGTGGTATTAGCATGTATACATGCTTAGCGTGGAGATAGAATGACACTGTCTGGATCTCACAAGATGAGCAGGCAGTAGAATTTTCTATTTGAAAGCTGTAAATTTGAATTGATGGTACTAGTTACTGAGGAATATAGTTGGTTCTTAACTTTAATTACTATTGACAGTGTTAACTACACGTGTTATGCTTATGTTTCCTGGTAAGTTATTGCATCTGCAAACTGAATGTGTTGAGTGCTCTCAAGACTGTATGGTATCATATCATCCTCCAATGGTATTAGCATGTTATTATGCTCCTTCTAGAGATAGTGTGGCACAATATAGAATTGCTAAAGGAAGCAAGCAGGGTTTGGTACTGCAAGAGCACATTTATGCCTTGTTGGACTATATTGATACTACTATTAGCACGAAACCCATCTGTGTGACAATGCAGGTGAAGCATGAAAGGATCAGGAAGGAACAAAGCTGCAGCTAATGGATCTTATAGTTAATAAACTCAAGATATACAGATTCAAATTTCTGGGATTTCCGGATGGCTTCTAAGAAGTGGTGTGACTGTCTTGAATCCACATTTGCATTGTCCTTTAGAGTTCTTTTCTTAGGAATGCATAACTTGGCGCCTGGTGAGAGCTTTAGAGATGCTACTTTGGTTATTGCCCTTGTCTTTTTGATTCACTAACACTACTACTCCATGGAAGGCTGCATACTACCTTGATGTAATAGCTAGATCATTTTTTATTATACTAGCTAGGGGTAAAGTACTCATTTTAGCTTTATTTGATCATCTTGTAAGACTTATTTTCATTTTGGGAATATATATATATATATATATATATATATATATATATATATATATATATATATTAGCACAAAACCCATCTGTGTGACAATGCAGGTGAAGCATGAAAGGATCAAGAAGGAACGAAGCTGCAGCTAATGGATCTTATAGTTAATGAACTCAAGATATACAGATTCAAATTTTTGGGATTTCTGGATGGCTTCTAAGAGGTGGTGTGACTATCTTGAATCCACATTTGCCTTGTCCTTTGGAGTTCTTTTCTTAGGAATGCATAACCTAGCGCCTGGTGAGAGCTTTAGAGATGCTACTTTGGTTATTGCCCTTGGCTTTTTGATTCACTAACACTACTACTCCATGGAAGGCTGCATACTACCTTGATGTAATAGCTAGATCATTTTTTATTGTACTAGCTAGGGGTAAAGTACTCATTTTAGCTTTGTTTGATCATCTTGTAAGACTTATTTCTATTTTGGGACTATATACATATATATATATTAGCTACTAGGCACTCTGAATCAATAATTGTGACTCAAACATTAGTTCAACAAATTATCCATTTGTATGGTGAAAATTAAATTTTTAAGTAATCCATTATTGTTGAACAAGCTTAAATAAGTGAGTTTAAACTTTAAATTTGATTTTGTGAGAAATTTGGAGTGGTTATTATTTAGACTTGTTAAAAATAGTCGAAGGATATTGTTTATAATATTTAAAGTCATTTAATGGAGATTTGAAGTCAAATCTACTCCAAATCACTTCAAATTTACATTTTGAACTCTTTGATGTTTAAATGGTTTGAACAACACTCAATCCAAGCAACTGTAACAACCCGATCTACTGTCTTGAGTTTTAGAATCCTATTCTCCTATCTGATGCTTCCCATAGGTTGTTTTGATATTTTATGGCTTGGGGGGATGGAATTCCTGAGGGGTTTGGGAGCGGTTTGAAACACTTAGTTCTTAAATTGAGCTCTAGGGTTGGAAGAGTTGACCAAAATGAATATTTATGTAAATGATCGCAAATTGGTATTTTGAAGGTTCCAATCGGTTCGCATGATAGTTTTGGACTTGTACGTATGTTGGGTACGTGTCTCAGGTGGCCCGAGGTTGATTTGGTGCTTCTAGTCAAAAGTTGAAACTTTAAACTTAAGAAAGTTTGACATTTTTGGTTTGATGTTTCATTCTTGGTTTTGATATTATTTTTAGTGTTTTAATCCTTTGGACAAGTTTGTATTCTGTATACGGACTTGTAAAAATGATTGGACGGAGTCTTGGAGGGGGTTGGGTAAGTTTCGGGATGGTTTCGGGGCATTTCAAATTGACTTTCGATTGTTAGTTTTCTGATGCATAGCTGTGCATCGCGATCCTAGAGTTGTATCTTACGATCGCGTAGAAGAGATTTGATGTCAGGGCTGTGTGCTTCGCGATCATTTGGAGGGGCTTGCGATCGGGTAGGAGTGGCTGGTAGAATTTGCGGTCACATGGGCTCAGACGCGATCACATAGAAGGTTCGGCTAAGGGAGGTGATTATGCTTCACTAACGCGTGGTACGGTTCGCGATTGCATATGGTCGTCTGAGTGTACTTCGTGATTGCGTGGGCCGAGTCATGATCGCGATTAAGGATTTCGGAAGAGGGCTCGTGCTTGGCAATCACATGGGCTGGTGTTACGATCCAAAATCCCAGCAAGTCGTGATGACACCTAATTCAACTCGTCAAATAAGACAACACAACTCAAATGAAAATTCATCAACAAATAATAAATAAGATGACCGACATCCATAAAACTATCTCAAGGCTAAGCACAATATCCTAGGCACTCATTTTACATGTTAGGCGCAGCGAGTATCTTGGCAGCTACCTATCTAGTGTTATATATGATTTCTTGATAACTTTATTTTTTATCGTAGAAACGATACTCTGCTAATGAATTCAATCAATAGGAAAAGATTTATAACATTGCAGACCCTCACGGTTATTTGGTCGGTTGATCGTCCAATATTTTAGAACTAGTAAAGGTATGTCCGTGCACTGCAAGGGCCCAACATGATAGATCTCTTTTTAATTGAAAAACAACATAGTAACATTGTTCTTATAAATAAGATTTTGCAAAATTTGATTGAGAAAATCATTATGCTAAGCTTAACATTAGAAAACCCAATGACAAAGAAAATATCATTAAATAATAGTAACGCTTTCTATTTTGTGAAACGCAGACTTAATTATTTCACATTATATTATCACCTTGAGACTCACATATTGGCTTCTAAGGTAACCTTTATTCTTTTCAATCACAAGTTTTTGATAGATATAATTGCATATGTTACTGTTTGAGCAATACTCAAGAACTATTAAGCAAGATACAATATGTTGCACATTAAGCTAACATGGACGAATAGTTTGTATCAGAATAAAGTTGAATCTCTTAATTTATTTAAGATTACTAAAACTAATTAGATTGAGTATGACTATTCATTCGAAAGAGTAACATCTCATTAGGCCGCAAGGATTGGCTCCAATATTTCTACAAACCTTCTTTACTTCAGCTGAAGTAAAATTGCAGATCATCAGCAACCAACTAAGAGAACAATATCAAATTTAGCACAATCACTAATCATGCATTTACATATTAAAGTGGACTTTATAGCATAAGATGATAGTCCATAAACAGGTGAAGTGAAGATTGACAATCTGATAAAACATTGAAGTAATGAGAGTCCATGAACCAAAATGTGGCTTCCAAAAGTTTCTCCTTTTCGTCTATCAAATGTGAGTAGTAAGAAAGTGAAGCTTCTCTTTGCAGTACCTTTCTGGTATTGCTCTTTACTGCCTTTTTTAGGACTACTCTCT
>MCJB01049383.1:24769-40714 GCA_002018475.1 Nicotiana obtusifolia
ATAGAAGGTTCGGCTAAGGGAGGTGATTATGCTTCACTAACGCGTGGTACGGTTCGCGATTGCATATGGTCGTCTGAGTGTACTTCGTGATTGCGTGGGCCGAGTCATGATCGCGATTAAGGATTTCGGAAGAGGGCTCGTGCTTGGCAATCACATGGGCTGGTGTTACGATCCAAAATCCCAGCAAGTCGTGATGACACCTAATTCAACTCGTCAAATAAGACAACACAACTCAAATGAAAATTCATCAACAAATAATAAATAAGATGACCGACATCCATAAAACTATCTCAAGGCTAAGCACAATATCCTAGGCACGCATTTTACATGTTAGGCGCAGCGAGTATCTTGGCAGCTACCTATCTAGTGTTATATATGATTTCTTGATAACTTTATTTTTTATCGTAGAAACGAAACTCTGCTAATGAATTCAATCAATAGGAAAAGACTTATAACATTGCAGACCCTCACGGTTAACCTTCTTAACTTCATCATCAGCAACCAACTAAGAGAACAATATCAAATTTAGCACAATCACTAATCATGCATTTACATATTAAAGTGGACTTTATAGCATAAGATGATAGTCCATAAACAGGTGAAGTGAAGATTGACAATCTGATAAAACATTGAAGTAATGAGAGTCCATGAACCAAAATGTGGCTTCCAAAAGTTTCTCCTTTTCGTCTATCAAATGTGAGTAGTAAGAAAGTGAAGCTTCTCTTTGCAGTACCTTTCTGGTATTGCTCTTGACTGCCTTTTTTAGGACTACTCTCTACTGCAAACAAGTAAAGAGAATAGGAATCAATACATGGATTTTCTAAGCCCGTTCCTAAGGAACTTAGACTTGAAACTTTATCATATGTCAAGTTAAACACAAAGATGATTTGATTACTAAAGGGAATCAAGTCATGGAACTGCAGGCTGATTGCGAGAAACCTATAAGTACTAAGGACAGTCTTTTAACTTGGGGCTTTAGAGCAACCATTTGCTGATACAGAACAACAATAAAATTAGTATAAGCAATACTTGAAATTCTTTGGGACAATGCTCACTCTATCTCTGTACTTGAAGTATAAATTCAATCGGCTTGTTGACATGCTAATATGTAAAGGATTGGAAATTGTAATATCAACCCATTGAAGAGGACCTAGGCAAAACCAATTGAGGAATAGAACATCAAGAGAGCTATCAGAATGATAGTGTAGTTTTCTCCAGATAATTTTTAATAAACTGAACGTATAAGGAACAAAAACAGAAACAGAGTTATGATCCATTTTCATTCACAAGTTCAGTGGATTAAGTTACAGAATAGACCAAATTGTGAAGGGGAAGGGATGTAAGACTTTACCATACATATATGAACTCAAAAAGGATTGCTTTTCTGGTAGAAAAAGATTCTGAAGACGTAGTTATTATAATCATATCAATTAAGAAGTCAGAGGAAAGAAGAAAATCTCACGTATAAATATATAATGGGACTCGCCTTTTACAATTTTTTTATGGTGTTGGTGGTTCCAGCTTCAGTCCTGTGCTTGAAGATTCAGATATCACATTTCTTCTTTCCGTTTCGACCTCATTTGTACCTAGAGCCTTGACTTACTTTTTGCTTCTCTCGCCAATATTTGGTGCAAAGATCTGATCCTTTTCTATGTAGGACAACACTGATAGACTTGTATGCACATAGTCAGAACTTTTCTAGGATGATTTTCTTAATTGAATTCGGAAGATTCTGTCTGAAAACATATCCAGGACATGATTAATGGGCAGGAGTTATTTCTAAAAGTGAAAGTAGTAATTTTTTTAGATCTGAAGTACCAGGTAAACTAAGCTGAAATGAAAGTACTGTAAAAGTACATATAGATGAATTTTACATGCTAAAAATGATTCAATTGTGGGTCACATAACAAGAATATACATAACGTATACTAATACAAAATAATTAATTGGTCTTAGTTTGTACCTATTACATGATGTGTCAAATATATCTTTTGCTATCATGGAGCATTTTTTCAGCTACATCACCCAAAATCACTACAGTTGTTGAACCACTACCGTTAGTAAAATTAATCAGGAACATATACCTGCAACTAAAGATGGTATAATATATGTACATATATGATATATTTTGCTAAATGACGCTTCTAAGTATGGTAAAACCATAATACCCGAGGAAGTAATGTTGTCCGTTGACACTTGGTGCACTCAAAATCTCTTCTTTCCTTCGCTCGCAACTTTTGTTTGCAGCCTAGCATTCAAGCACACAGAAACTACTGCATATCATTTGATATTGAAATTTCTTCCTCAACGTGAAAACTTCCAGTCTGTCAACGAACGGAGAATCACATGTTTATCTCTGTTTTATAAGTAAACTTGTACACGTTTAACTATCTACTAAACTTACAGAAGTTTGTGACTGAATTTTGCCAATGGGGATAATTTGTTGTTGAGCAGGAATCATCATGAGAGAGGTGGATGACCGTGAGAAGTTGTCTGATGCATAACTTGCAAGCATGTCTTTATTTGAATTTGCTCTATCTCACAACATATAGGGTATTCAATATTGGTGTACACTTACATATTTTAGTCAGAGAATAACACTAAAAAATCCTATACCAATTGATCAACTCCAACGTTTATGGATAAGCAGGGATCTATTTGCATTGTTGAGTTGAATATAGTTTGCAGTGATAAACCTGTATATTGCCATAATCTTTGTGTAATATTGTATTCTCTTTTTCTCTATAAAAAATATATAAGGAAGAAATTTGAGTGCACTCATACCATTATTAGGAGATATTCCTATAATCCTCTTAAGGATTACTGAATACACATCGTCGTCATTGATTTTCGCCTCAATTTTCTACTGGAGTTTGGTCCCTTCGACTTCTGCGAAGTCCTGCCACAAAGTGAGAAGAAGCCTTTTTTTTTCATGACAAATGTAGGAGTATATGAATAAACTATTGAATATATCTATTTATAATGATATAAGTATATTATATTCTGAGGAATCAAATTGTGGTGTATAATGGAAAATGTTTCAGTATACTTATTGTCTGTGATAATAATCTCCCGGCACCTATTTAGAACTCGGCCTGCATATTTTGGAGGGCCATAATGGATAATTTCAGCAGAAAGTTTTGAAAATAGTGAAGTTTTGAAAATAGTGAAGTATAATAAGGTTCATATATTTTATAAAATCATATGTTTCATCATGCTAATATTAGGTAGAACTGAACTACCACTTTCAGTAGCAGGATCAACAGCAATGTGGTCAAAATCAGTCAGATTCAACTTGCTTGGTGGTGGCAGTAGTATATCCCTCTCACTATTCGGTTCGATACATTCCACTATAGTCATGTGTATGAGCAACTAAATAAATAAATAAATCAATTATTTTAAATAAATAAACTAATGAAAGAGTAAATACGGTGAAATAAATACTCAAAATCATAAAGTAACTACTAGCATGTTTCCAAGACCCGGTGTCACATGTGTATGAGCAACTAGTAGAATATACAAAACACCTATGCTACTGTACTACTGTCTGAAATAAGATAGACAGAAAGTAAATACAAAAGAGATTGCGGGTGCTGCAGAGCGGACTCAAAAAGCAGCCCACCACTATGCCTCAGATCCTACACGATTAGTGCAAAAGTGCAGCGTGAGTACATAAACAACATGTACCCAATAAGTATCCAGTCTAACCTCGAAGAAGTAGTGACGAGGGGTCGACATCGACACATACTATGGGCAAACAATTAAAACACATAAATTCTAGATAGGCATGGAATATGTGAATAATAACAATAGCATAATAGCAAGCAGTAAATAAATGATTCTTTAATTGATAATAAATTTAAAAATTTCCAACTAACACGTACTAACTCCAACAAATTTTGGGCTAATAAATAAATTTTAATATCTCAAGTCATAAATATAATATCAAGTGTAATCGGGCTCCGAGCATTATCACGCACGATTTATGATGAGGTTGTACGGGCCGATCTAGAATAATGTGTACACTGCCGAGGGTCGAACGGCACGAACCATAGATGCATCTATTATACTGCCGAGGAGTTCGGCTCACTCCACAAGAAGAGAGATTACTCTACGAACATCTGATTTAAAAGCTATCCCAAGACTAATACACAAGAAAGCACAATTTCTATAGACGAGCAAGTAACCCGCCAAAACTCAAAGTAAATTAAATTCGGTCCTTAAGAATCCTGTATCAAGTTTCAATATAATTTAAGCACTTAATTTAACAAGTAGAGTGCATCAATACAACTAATTCATGATTGGGTGATGGTAGGCTATAATCTCGTATATTAGTCGCTTATTGCACTCTAATTTATTGCACTTTATTTGTTTTGAGCTTTAATTGATAGTGTTTTGCACTTATTATGTGTTTTATGCTTTTCCGGAGTGATTCCGAGTGATGTAGATATCGTGGAGCTAATTCGAGGTATTTCGAGCTTTAAAGTCTGAGTAAAAGCCCAAGGGATTAAGCCGGGATCGTGTTCGAGGACCAAGTCCGGACGTCAAAAATTGAGATTCAATCCGTACTCTGAGAAAAGTCCACAAGCGCGGTGCATGGGGTGGCGCGTGGCGCGCCGCGGCAGTACCATTTCCTGCAGCCTGTCAGAATTAGCTCTCTGGATTTTTCCAGTAATGCCCCGCATGGCGCATCGACCCATGCGGCACGCCTGTGCAATTTGTACAGAGTAAATGTCCTATTTCAGCTAGGAAAAAGTAATTTCGTCTGGGCCCGACCCTACTTGGTATAAATACATAAGAAAACATTATTTTATGGCATTTTGACACATATTCGACCTAAGGAAGCTAAGGGGGAGTTCGAAGAACAGGAGCACAAGAATTTCATCATTCCTTCCTCACTCAAAACCCGAGTTTTGGATTGAATTTATGTTTTCCTATACTTTAATTTTATCTGTTATGAGTTGCTCCATATCTATTGAGTAGTTCTATTTAGGGTTTGATGGATTTGCTATATTTATGAAGATTTGTGGATTATAACTCTAGTTTTATATATTGAGGCATTTTTGGATGATTTAACTGTTGCATCTATATTCACTTGTTCATTTAATCGAGAGAGGCGTAGCTTGTGATATCTTTGCATTATATTGTTGCTTGAGTTTATTAATTCTTCTTAGTAATCGAAAGAGGCTAGTTGAATCATTGACTAAACCTAGTTAAGAGATTAGTCGAAAGAAGTTTTCCTGAAGACCAATCCACTACGCATTCTTGCATATCTTCACGTGCTTAAATTGGTTCATCTTGTGAGGTTATGACTTAATCGAGAGAGGAGTTTTAGCTGGACGGTTTGAACTGATAATTGAGTGAATTCGAAAGACTCACTTGAACATTAGAAGTAAATTATTTGGAGTTAGATCCCAAACAATTATCTTGCACCTATCCTATTAACCCTTATCTTCTCCCATTGATAAACTTTTTTGCTTGTTCCTTGTTTCGATTGGCATTAGTCAATAACTTTAGATTCTTAGTTAATTTTAGTTAGAAATCATATAAGTCTCAATTGTTGATCATCTTGGATAGCAACTAAGCTAGAAAGTACGAGAATACTATTTAAATCCAATCCTTGTGGATACAATATTATACTATGCTAAATTTGATTAGCGAGCATAATTTAGATATGAGTTTCAAGCTCGTAAAATTTGGGCGCCGTTGTCGGGGATTGGCAATCAATAGTGTTTAAAATAGCTTGTAGTGCTAATTCAGGAATTTTTTTAATTTTATTTTTCCCTTTTTACGGTTGGTGTTCTTTGACTGTGCGAAGGTTATAGGTTGAGCTTGATGCATGAATCGAGCTTCTGCGAAAGAAGTGCTACCATACGAGACAAAGATAGAAAAATAATTGTGACAGTTGAGGAAGGAAAAGAAATCTCACCGAGACATCGGAAAAGGTTGGGCAATCCTCAACCGAAGATATGGCTGGAATCGGTGATGATAATGTAGATTTGGCTGCGAAAGAAGCAGCCCAACAAAGAGAACAAGTTGCACGAGATGTTGAGGAAGCAGCTATTAGAGATGCACGGATTATCTACGATTAAGAGAGGGGTTGGAAAATTGCTCAAAATCAACCCTTGGGTGCAGACCAATTCGGAAATATAGCTCCCGGGCCTGGGAGACCACTTGGCGATTATGCTAGACCGGTTTACAATCAAGTTTTTTCAAGTGTTAGACCACCTCCAATTGCAGCAAACAATTTCGAGTTGAAGCAATGAAGCAATGATTGCTTCAAACCTTTCATAATTGTTGTGTCTTCAGAGGGAAGCCAAATGAAGATTCAAATACACATCTAATGGATTTCGAGGAGATTATGAACACCTTTCAATACAATGGTGTGTCACAAGATGTAGTGTACTTAAGGGCATTCCCCTTCACACTTAAAGATGATGTAAAACACCGGCTTCGAAGCTTGCCCACTGGATCAATTAGAACTTGGGAGGAGATGACTAAAATTCCTTGATAAATATTTCTGCTCAGCTAAAATGAGCAAGTTTAGAAGGGAAATCCATAACTTCTGCCAGAAAGATATGGAAACTATTTTTGAAGCATGGGAGAAGTTTAAGGAGATTGTTCGAAAGTGTCAACATAGTGGAATTAAACTCTGGATGCAACTCCGGGACTTTTGGGATGGATTGACACCGGCCTCACGTAGAACATTGAGTAATGCAGCTGGAGGCTCGTTGACAAAGAAGACTCCGGAGGATATAGTTATAATTCTTGATGAGTTATCTGAAGATGCTAATCAATGGCCCTCTGAGAGTGCTGAAAAAAGAAGATCAACTGGTGTTCATCAGGTTGATGCTAACATATCTATGCAGGTAAAACTTGATGTTATGGCCAAAAAGAAAAGGAAGCTGAGCTTAGCCTCAATACAAATTGAGCCTCACGCAGCTTGTGATATATGTGGAAGAGGACACCCTACTCATGAGTGTCATGCTTCAATTGAGGAAGTAAATGATGTGGGAAACTACAATTTCAATGCAATGTGTCAGAGGCACCCCGGCTTTTCATGGAGTTCACCTGGGGGTACCGCGAGTGCATGGCAACAAAATAACTCTAGACTAAGGGACAAGGAGCTCCAGCTTACCAAAATCAGTAGAGGCAGCAATTTCAGCCTCAACAGCCCATTCAACCTGGTCTAAAAGATCTAATGAAGGCCTTCATTGTGAAAACTGGTGAAAGATTTGAAGTACAAGGGGCAGCAATCCAAAATCTAGAGAAGCAAGTTGGACAAATTGCAACAATATTATCTGAGAGAATTCCAGACACTCTCCCTGCTGATATTGAAAGAAATCCCAAAGAAACGGTGAGTGTTGTGACCTTGAGAAGTGGGCAAGTGTTGAAAGACCCCACCCCGATCCAAAACGATGTGAAACATGAAAAACAAAGTGGGGAGAAGCTAAAGAATGAAGATGATAAAAAGAAGAAGGGCTAGATAAAAACTGAGAAGAAGAAGAAGGAAGAAAAATCAAGAAGGGAGGAACTCAATGAGAGCGAGCATATACCTGCTTTATCTTTTCCTCAAAAGCTATGTAGAGAAAAGCTGGACAAGCAGCTTGCGAGATTTTTGGATGTGCTGAAATAGGTTCATGTAAATTTACCATTCACATAATTTCTCTTACAAATGTCTGCTTATACCAAATTCTTGAAGGAAATCCTGACAAAGAAGAGGAAGATAGAAGAGACCTCAATGGTGAAGCTTACTGAGCATTGCACAGCATATTGCAAAACAAGCTCCCACAAAAGTGTGGAGATCTAGGAAGTTTTACTATACCTTGCTCATTAGGAACTATAGGTCTTGATAAGTCTTTATGTGATTCTAGTGCCTCAATTAACTTAATGCCTCTATTTATTTAGAGGAAACTGGAGAAGGAGATTGGAGAGATAAGGTCTGCACCAATATCCTTGCAGCTGGCAGACCAAACGACTCTAATACCCGAGGGGATAATGGAAGATGTGTTAGTTCGGGTGGATAAGTTTGTATTTCTTGTAGATTTTATAATGGTGAAAATGGAGGAAAACAAGGAGGTCCTCCTCATCCTAGGAAGACCATTCTTAAGGACAGGTAGAGCTATATTAGATATACACAAGAGGAAACTCATGCTTAGAGTGGGTGAAGAGACTGGGACTTTTGAGATGAATGTAGAAAAGGGGGAACAAAAGAAAAATCTATCTGCGAGTGTCGAGTGAAAAGTAAAGGGCTCAAAATAGAAGGTTGCACTGGGTGTGAAAGATAAGTGTGGGGTGTAACCCAAAAAGGCTGAGAAGAAGCTGTCAACATGGATGTGTGCATTAGTTCGAAGGCGAGGATGGAGCTCGACTTCGACTCAGACCCCGACTAAATGTTCAGGGAAGTTTTATTTACCTTGTGCTTTTTAATTGTGTGTTATGGGGACATGCCACAACTTAAAGTGTGGGGTGGAGGATAGGTTGTATGTATGTATATTAGTTTTAGTTTTTTTTGTTTTGTTAGTTAGAGATAGAAAATAATTGGAAAAGAAAAACATAAAAATTTAAAAATTTTGGACATTTCCCAACGATAGGTAGAGCTCAAACACACATGTAATTTATGCCCGCTAATCAAATATAGTATAGTGTAATATCGTATCCACAGGATTGGATTTAAACGGTATTCTCGTAGTTTCTAGCTTGATCGCTATTCAAGAGAATCAACAATTAAGGTTTATATGATTTCTAACTAAAATTAACTAAGAATCTAAAACTATTGACTAATGACAATAGCAACAATGGTAAGCAAGGAAGTTATCAGTGGAAGAAAATAGGGATTGGTATGATAGGTGTAAGATAATTATTTGGGATCTAACTCTAGGTAATTCACTTCTAATGTTCAAGTGAGTCTCTCAAATTTACTCAATTATTAGTTCAAACGTTCAGTAAAAACTCCTCTCTCGTTTAAGTCTTAACCTTACAAGATGAACCAATTTAAGCACGTGAAGATATGCAAGAATGCGTAATGGATTGATCTTTAGGAAAACCTCTTTTGATTATTCTTAGGTTTAATCAATGACTCAACTAGCCTCTTTCGTTTACTAAGATTAATTAATGAACTCAACTAACAATATAATGCAAAGCTATGACAAGTTATGCCTTTCTCGATTACATGAACAAGTGAATACAGATGCTAACAATTAAATCATCCAAAAACACTTCAATACATAAAACTAGAGTTATAATCCACAAACAATCATCAACACACCAAATCCATCAAATCCTAAAGAGAATTACTCCATAGGTATGGAGAAATTCATCACAAATATAGTTAAAGTAATGGAAAACATAAATTCCATCCAAACTCGGGTCTTCAATGAGGAAGGAATGATGAAATCCTTGTGCTCGTGTCCTTCGAACTCCTCCTTAGCCTCCTTAGGTCGAATATGTATCAAAAGTCCAGAAAATAATGTGTCCCATGTATTTATACCAAGTAGGATCGGACCAAGAAAAAACCACCTTCTCCTTAGCCGAAATAGGATATTTACTCTGTACAAATTGCACAAGCGTTGCATGGGGTGACGCGTTGTGCGGGGCATTAGTGGGGAAATCTAGAGAGCTAGTTCTGACAGGCAGCAAAGATTTGTTAGCCGCGGCGCTCCACGTGCTACGATTATGGACTTTTCTCAGAGTACGAATAGAATCTCAATTTTTTACGTCCAGACTTGGTCCTTGACCCTCGAACACGATCCCGGCTTAATCCCTTGGGTTTTTACACAGACTTCAACGCTTGAAATAGCTCGAATTAGCTTCATAACATCTACATCATTCGGAATCACTCCTACAAGGCATAAAACACACAATAAGTGCAAAACACTATCAATTAAAGCTCAAACACAAATAAAGTGCAGTAAATTAGAGTGTAATAAACGAATAAAATATGATATTATACCCTACCATCAATACTCCACACTTAAACCATTGCTTGTCCTCGAGAAATCAAACCACACTTCATATAGACGCAACCTCTTTAAACAACTCTCCTGACTCATCACACCAAGAATATTTAAAACAGATTAAGCACAATACCATAACATCATAGCCTCAAGATTTGACTCAAAAGCACCACGCATTATTTATAACCCGCTCACTTACTCTAACATAGAGGTCAAGCATTACCTTTTCTTCATGAATAAAGTGCCCTCACTCAATAATAGAGAGTTGTTCCACACACAATCAAATTTAAGAATAATTAGGAACTCAAGATAGAAAGAATTCACTCACCCTTAGAAACAACATTCATATACCACAAAAGACGTACCATAGGCTTGCCCGTAGTGTACTACTTTACTAATCGAGCCCGTAGGAATTCAATCTTTTACAAAGTTCATAAAAAATTCAAGTGCTCACGAGAGGTAAATGGTTCAAATAGATGGTCAATTCAAATAATTGGGTAAGGCTTGTAATGTGGTTGCCAAAGAAACGGGATTACAGTCTCAAAATGGTTAAATAAGATACCTAACAATTAGGTGGGTAAAAGCTTATAACTTGCTTAACAAAGAAACGCCTAAATCACTTCCAAGACTGAGTAATACTATTATTTCGCTTTCCAAACACATGGGGGAAGTTCTAGACATCAAATGCAATGCACAGAATAACACAAAACCTTACACACACATGGGACATAACTCACTCAAGATTGAATTATCAATGCACCTTAGTCAAAGCAGTTAAGCAAAGTTAAAATCATATACTTTAAGGCACTTATACAAGAGTCAAAAACTGAGCCCAAGTGTTATACTAAAGTCTTACTATTCTCAAGGTATAATAGAGTCAAGAGACATTGTCTTCAATTCAAATCATAGCACAAGGTTCTCTACTTCTAAAAATAAAAACTAACTACACCCGGTTCAAACAAAACTTTTGGAAAAGAACCGTGGCACAAAGAAAAATCAAGAGGGAATTATTACACTACCTAAAAAAATAAAATCTTTTTGTCTTTTTCTTTCGACTTCAATCCCTCAAGAAATCTGTCGATGATATCCATTGTCGAGAAAAATCAAAAATTTTAAAATTTTAAAATTTTAATGGTTTTTTTCAATTATTTTCTATCCCTAGCTCTAATTACTACTAACAAAACTAACAAATATACATACAACATAGTCATCAACAGGTTTCTTGAGGGATTAAAATCAAAAGAAAAAGACAAAAAGATTTTTTTTTGTAGGTAGTGTAATAATTCCCCCTTGGTTTTTCTTTGTGTTGTGGTTCTTTCTCAAGGGTTTTGTTTGAAATGGGTGTAGTTAGTTTTTATTTTTATTAGGAGTAGGAAACCTTGTGCTATGATTTGAAATGAAGGCAATATCTCTTGACTTTATTATGCCTTGAGAATAGTGAGTGCTTTAGTTGTGACACTTAGGCTTAGTTTTTGACTTTTATATAACTACCTTAAAGTGTATGATCTTAATGTTGCTTAACTGCTTTGACTAGAGTGTCTTAATAGTCCAATATTGAGTGAGTTATGTGCCATGTGTGTGTGAGGTTTTGTGTTATTCTGTGCATTGCATTTGATTTCTAGAACTTGCCCCGTGTGTTTGCAAAGCGAAATAATAGTTGTATTCAGTCTTGGAAGTGATATAGGCATTTCTTTGTTGAGCCATTTATATTCCTTTGCCAACCTAATTATTACGTATCTTAGTTAACCCCGTTGATCCTGTAATCCTGTTCTTTGGCAACCAAATTACGAGCCTTAACAAATATGTTCGAATTAGCCATCTTTTTGAACCTTGTACCTCTTGTGAGCACTTGAATTGGTTATGAACTTTGTAAAAATTGAAGTGTGGGGTGGTTGGTTTAACTTTTGAGTGAAACTAATAAAATAAGAAGAAAGGTGCATTGTATTGAAAAAGTAAGAGCCACTTGAATTGAAAAAGAAAAGAAAAAAATACTTTATTATTGTGCAAAATATTCTTTGATAGTGGTGACTCTTGATGTAATTGTGCTTAAAGAAGTAGGGAGTTAATGTATATTGATTGTGAAAGTGGAGTTATGGCTTGATATAAGTGTGGGTTTTGAATTGTTAATGTATATGTACTAAAGTGTTCAGGGAGGTGTATTCACTCTTATATCCAAATGTTACCTACCCATCCTGCAGCCTACATTACAACCAAATAAAGTCCTACTTGATCCTTGACTGGGCTCGATTAGTAGAGTAGTACACTACGGGCAAGCCTATGGTACGTCTTTTGTGGTATATGAATGTTGTTTATGAGGGTGAGTGAATTCTTTCTATCTTGAGTTCCTATTTGTTCTTAAAATTTAATTGTGTGTGGAACTACTCTCTATTGTTGTGTGAGGGCACTTGATTCATGAAGAAAAGGTAATGTTATTGACCTCTATGCTAGAGTAAGTGAGCGGGTTACAAATAATGCGTGGTACTTTTGAGTCAAATCTTGAGGCTAGGATGTTACAGTATTGTACTTAATCTGTTTTAAATATTCTTAATGTGATGAGTTCTGAGAATTGTTTAAAAGGGCCGTGTCTATGTGAACTGTAGTTTGATTGCTCGAGGACGAGCAATGGTTTAAGTGTGGGGTGTTGATGGTAAGCTATAATCTCGTGTTTTAGTTGATTATTGAACTCTTAATTTATCGCACTTTATTTGTTTTGAGCTTTAGTTGATAGTGCTTTGTGCTTATTGTGTGTTTTATGCCTTGTAGGAGTGACTCCGAGTGATGTAGATGTTGTGGAGCTAATTCGAGGTACTTGGAGCTTTGAAGTCTGAGTAAAAGCCCAAGAGATTAAGCCAAGATCTGTTCAGGGATCAAGGACCAAGTCTGGACGTCAAAAATTGAGATTCAATCCGTATTCTGAGAAAAGTCCATAACCACGGTGCGTGGGGTGGCGCGTGGAGTGCCGCGACAGTACCATTTCCTGCTGCCTGTCAGAATTAGCTCTCTGGATTTCCCCACTAATGCCCCGCCTGGCGCATCGACCCATGTGGCGCGCCTGTGCAATTTGTACAGAGTAAATGTCCTATTTCGGCTAGGAAAAAGTAATTTCATCTGGGCCCGACCCTACTTGGTATAAATACATGGAAAAATATTATTTTCTGAACTTTTGACACATATTCGACCTAAGGAGGCTAACGGGGAGTTCGAAGAACTGGAGCACAAGGATTTCATCATTCCTTCCTCACTCAAGACCCGAGTTTGGATTGAATTTATGTTTTCCTATACTTTAATTTTATCTGTTATGAGTTGCTCCATATCTATTGAGTAGTTCTCTTTAGGGTTTGATGGATTTGCTGTATTTATGAAGATTTGGGGATTATAACTCTAGTTTTATGTATTGAAGCGTTTTTGGATGATTTAACTGTTGCGTCTATATTCACTTGTTCATTTAATTGAGAGAGGCATATTTTGTGATATCTTTGCATTATATTGTTGCTTGAGTTTGTTAATTCTTCTTAGTAATCGAAAGAGGCTAGTTGAATCATTGACTAAACCTAGTTAGGAGATTAGTCGAAAGAAGTTTTCCTAAGACCAATCCACTACGCATTCTTGCATATCTTCACGTGCTTAAATTGGTTCATCTTGTGAGGTTATGACTTAATCGAGAGAGGAGTTTTAGCTGAACGGTTTGAACTGATAATTGAGTGAATTCGAGAGACTCACTTAAACATTAGAAATAAATTATCTAGAGTTAGATCCCAAATAATTATCTTGCACCTATCCTATCAACCCTTATATTCTTCCATTGATAAACTTCTTTGCTTGTTCCTTATTTCGATTGTCATTAGTCAATAGCTTTAGATTCTTAGTTAAGTTTAGTTAGAAATCATATAAATCTCAATTGTTGATTACCTTGGATAGCAACCAAGCTAGAAACTACGAGAATACTGTTTAAATCCAATCCCTATGGATACGATATTATACTATATGAAATTTGATTAGCGAGCATAATTAGGTGTGTGTTTCGAGTTCGTCATTGGGTCCTAAAACTACCCGGACGTAAGGATGATTTGTAGCTACGCATGGACTCTCGTCACCTCGTACGTACGTAGCACCCACAATTCGAAGCAAATAGTAATTTAAAATACCTATGGGGTAATTTCCCTCTTACAAGGTTAGGCAAGAGACTTACCTCGTCCTAAAGCTCACTTTTCGGCCCACAAATTCGCTCTAAGTCCTCAACTTGATGCCGAACAATCCGAAGCTAGCCAAATATCATATAAATTAATCAATATACACTCACAAGTTCATAATTTATCTATTAGAGTGATTACCCAACCCAAATTGGAAGATTCTTAAAATTCACCCCAGGGCCAACGTGCCCGGATTCCAGAAATTTTCGAAGATAAATGTTAACCATAACCTCACGAGCTCAATATATAATTTCTACCAAATTACATAATAATTTTCGTGGTTAAATCCCATTTTCATCAATACCTAGGTTTTTCACCTAAACTCATAATTTCTACACTTTATATATTAAGAATCTACCCAAAATGCATGTATTAGACTCATTTTGTATAGAAATTACTTAACTGAAAGTACTGGGTGAAAACCCCTATTTAAAGAGCTCTAATCTTGTCCAACAAGTAAAAGAAATGAACCAAAAAGCCTAAGTCCAGATAATTTATAAGACACTGCTCAGGCGTCCCTTCTGGGCCATCACGGAAGAGGCCTCGCGAACGCAAAGGCTTTCCTGGCCTACTCTACACGAACGCGAGGGCTTCTTCGCGAACTCGAAAACAAACAGCGGCCACCCAGCTCCAGCTTACCCTATGCAAACGCGGGCCTATTCACGAGAATGCGAAGGCCACAGGTCCCACACCTTCGTGAACGCGGACTGGCTGTCACGAACGTGTAGCACAAACTCCCAGTCCCCCGTTTTCCTCCTTCGCGAACGTGACCGTACCCACGCGATCGCAAGAAGGAAACCAGAACTAGCAGTGACAACATTTTGGACTTAGCTCCGGGCGGTCCGAACTCACCCGAGCCTTTCGGGATCCCGTCCAAATACACCAACAAGTCCATAAACATATGGACCTGCTCGAACTCTTGAAACACATAAAACATTATCAAAACTAAGAATTGCACTCCAAAACCAAATTGAAGCAAATATGAACTTCAAGCTTTCAACTTGCTTTGAACGCGCAGAATGTTGGGAATAAATCCCCTATGGAGATAATATTCAGAGTAATAAAGATGGAATAATAATGTAACACGGAGATACGATAATTAACAAGAATAAAAGAGTGAGAACGACACCAAGATTTTTACGTGGAAAACCCTTTTGAATAAGGGAAAAAAAAAAAACCACGGCCCGAGACGAGCAACTGATTTCACTATAGCAAGGAATTTTACACTTTGTAGATCCGAGTAAAATACTCACCACAACAACGCTCAAAAGAAATAACACTCTTTTGATATTCTCACCTTACTACAATATCGCTCACTCTCTATTTTTTCCTCACAGACTTGTCTGTGAAACCTCACTCTTTCTTCCTCTCTTTGTTGGTGTATTGAAATGAGAGTTTAAGCTCTCCTTTTATAGCCAAAGCCTCACTCTCTAAAGCCTACTATATTTGACAATTTGTACACACTTTTTCTTCTTTTTCTTCAATGTCAACAAGGTTGGCTACCAACCAAAGACATTCAACAAAGTTGGCTACCAACCAAAGATATTCAACAAAGTTGGTTACCAACCAAAGACATTCAACAAAGTTGGCTACCAACCAAAGAATATTGAATGAGATGGAACTTATCAATCTCCCACTCCAGTCTCATTCATCTAGAGGAGGTAGCACTGTCTTCTAGTTTGAGTACATGCCGACAAGTTCTTTGCATAGCTCGAACTTGTCCCTTGGTACCACCTTGGTCAACATGTCTGCTGGATTCTTTGCACCCTCTATCTTCTCCAAACACATATCACCATCCT
>MCJB01049384.1:0-14575 GCA_002018475.1 Nicotiana obtusifolia
ACAGTGGCATCGGAGAGCGCTTTCAGTCAAGCGAGACTTCAAATCGGTGATCATAGAGCGTCGATGAGGGAGAGCTTGAAAAAAGCAGTACTCGTCAGAGATTGGATCCGTTCAGAAAGAAGAAATTTTAGACTTGCAGAATCACAACCAGATATAGACGAGGCTTATGAAGAAATGCTAGTTGCGCAGGATGCGGCTTTGCCCGGAAGCGGTGATGAACAAGCCTCTTTTCCATCACCACCAACGGAAATTCCTCCGGACCTTGAAGGATTTATGAGATTTGTTAGAGATAATACATAGACTAATATGTAACTTGTATTTTGGCACATCTTCCTTAGTTTTTTTTCCTTTTAATGGTGGTATTAGTACCTTGTTGTGCTCATTCCATTGGGGGAAGGAAGACTAAGAAAGATAATACATAGACTAATATGTAACTTGTATTTTGGCACATCTTCCTTAGTTTTTTTTTTTCCTTTTAATGGTGGTATTAGTACCTTGTTGTGCTCATTCCATTGGGAGGAGGAAGACTAAGAAAGTTATTGCCATTCTTTGTTAATGTCGTAATAATAAAAATTATAAGACATTCTCTTGAATATTTCTTTGCAATTTATTTTGTGTTTAAATATGATATAGTATATATATACATATCTATACATACATATATATATATATATATATATATATATATATATATATATAATCTATATTAGTATATGCATATATAGTTTACAAGAAATTTTCCTAGATAAAAAAAAAAAAAAAATTGTCCGTAACCGTTTTGGCCCTTAGGCCCGCGGGCCCAACCCATTTAGCCCGGGACCATGTGAACTTACGCCCGTAATGGGGCAGTCCCTTACGTATGGCCCATTAGGCCCGAGACCGCCTTATCCCAGACCCGTTTGGCCCAGGCCCGTAACAGCCTTATTAATAATAATACCAAGTCCTACTGTCTTAAAGAAAGAAAACAGGAAAAACTGAACAAAAAACAAAAAGAAGAAAATCAAAGAAAACAGAAGAAAGCTTGACCAAAACGTGCCATCTGTATACTGAACGTGCGCACAGCCAATCCAGGTGTCATCTTCCTCCATTTCCACCGCATCTCCAAACCTTCACCACTTCCCTTTTAAGCCCCAAAAAAAAAGATATTTCATCACCATTGTAGCACATATACATAGAAAGAAACAGAGAAATAACGAGCAGTATGGCATTAGAATGGGTAGTTCTAGGCTACGCCGCCGCAGCAGAAGCGGTGATGGTAATCCTTTTAACACTTCCAGGTACATACCCTTTACGTAAAGGTCTAATATCCGTCACGCGAAACCTTCTCAAGCCCTTTCTTTCAGTGGTTCCGTTCTGTGTCTTCTTGTTATTGGACATTTACTGGAAATACGAGACTCGCCCGAGGTGTAAATCGGCCGAGTCGTGTACCCCGACGGAGCTGATGCGACACCAGAAATCCGTCATGAAAAGCCAGCGTAATGCGCTGTTGATTGCCGCTGCGCTGATGTTTTATTGGTTGCTTTACTCTGTGACTCGGTTGGTTACCCGAGTTGAAATGTTGAATCAGCGAGTTGAGAAGTTGCAGAATCAGGAATAACCAATGATAAATGGTTAAATGGAAATAGCTATATTGATAATATTTTGTTTTGAGTTCTCGTCTGGTTCCTTTGTAATGGATTGGTATGGAGTTTCTTTCTTGATCCTTCTTCTTTTCCTTTTCCTTTTTTAATTATTCTCTTTTTTGGTAATGATTATGCGTGTATTGTTAGTATTAGTTAATTAATATCTCAACCTTAAGACTAAATCAACTTAAATAAACACAATATGTAAGTGCATGTTTGAGAGATTCTACAAAGGTCCTCGACCTTATTGAGAGAGGTCTCATATTTCATTCTGAAAAAATAGAAATATCCATATTTATAACTACTAATTAAAATAGTTACAGTTTCAAGTAGTTTTAGGATTAATCGAAATTTAGTTATTTTTCATAAAGATAAATCTGAATAAAAATATTCGTTCACATTCGAAATATTCCAACATAATATGTTTGGAACTGGAATTCGAGTTTTTTATAAATATAATAAAATTTTATAATATGCTCGAATTGGAATTCGAGTTTTTTACAAATATAATAAAATTTTATAATATACTGGAGTTTTTCCTAATATGCTGGAATTTAATATATTGGATTTTATCATAATATATTGAAAATTTATATTTAGGAGTGTAACTCATAATCATATGTTGGAATTTTTCGTGTGCGAGCACAATATATGCGTAATTATTGCATGTGGCTAATAATACAATCTTTCCCACTCTCTCCTGCCCAAATGGAAGCAAAAGGGGCAAATATCATTTTTGGGTCGCAGTCGAACCTAATTGTAGTTAGTGGCCGAGGTCTTTTAACTATTATTTAGGAGTTGTTATATAATGTCTATTTTTCTCACACAAAAGCCCGTTGACTGATCAAAAGCACACGTACTATTACGCGGCGCCTTCTTGAGTTTCTTTGGAAGGGCAACGTAAGATTAGCAATCGATGTCAGTACGATTGCTGTCCGCCAACTGAGGTCCCTTCTGTACGCTAGACTAGATTGTCAGTGCCGTACGGAAAAATCAATATCGTGAGCAACTGAGAACAGTAGAGAGAATTGAGAAGGAAAGCTTGATTGTATAAATGAAAGCTAATACAGAAAAGCTACGCGGCGTCGAGGGGAAAGAAACCAGTACAGAGAATTGCTTACTTGCTAGAAAGTTTTGAATGCTTGATCTCCCTAATAATGCTTAAAAAATAAATCAAAGTTACAAGAGTTGACCTATGAAAGCTGTAGATGCATACTAAAAGAAAATAAAGTAAATATATTCTATATTTACAATGAAAAGGACTTAGTCTTCTATAAGGTAGAAACAAGTCCGTTTGCAGCAACTTTGTCATTAGGATCAGGGTCCGTGCGCGGCGCTATGGGCATCTGCCTGTGGCTGGGCGCTGGCGCTGTTTATTAGTGGAGCGACAGAGGCGTCTGCGCGCTTGTCACTTGGAGCTGCCGAGACTACGGGGCCGACCGTGGCGCTGCGCGTTGGGAGGCTTGCCAGGACGCCAGGGGGCCGACCATGGCGCTGCGCGTTCGGAGGCTTGCTAGGACGCCATGAGGCGCGTCCAAGGGGTCATAGGTCATGGCTGGAAAGCCGCCCATGACATTCTCACCCACCTTAGTTGGCTACGTTTTCGGCGCCTTACTTGCAAGGTAATCATCAATCATGCTCTTGTAAGCTTTGAGGTTTGTCCCCATCTCTCAAGTATTTTCCTCTGTATCACGTCTCTGCCATTTCACCAAGAACTTTTGGTGATCTTTCCTTGAGGCATGAATCACTTTATCATCAAGAAAAGCTTCAGCACACCTTTTTCCGGTTGAATTGGGGCCTCGAATACTGGGTATTATGAGTTGGCTCCGCGAGGGATCTTCCGTATCTTCCCGAAAAAGGTTTCAGGAGACTGACATGAAAGACGGGATGAATTTTCCACCAAGCTGGGGTATCCACCCGGTATGCAACTTTCCCAATGCGTCTTTCAATGGACAAGGCCCAATATATTTTTGCAATAGGCGAGGGTCATGGACTCCCGCAAATAAGTACCGCTTTGGGATTTTGACCATCACTTTGTCTCCTACCTGATGTACAACAAAGCGACAGTTTTGATCAGTATGCCTCTTCATCCGCTTTTGGGCTTTGAGAAGATAGCTCCGCACTATCTCCAAATTTCGCTTCCATACTCTTGAGAAGCTAGCGGCTCGAGGAGATTTTGCCATGTTTGGTGCATTCACAGTGTGTGAGAGTAGTGGTTGCTGTCTGATAATAATTTCAAAAACGCTCTTATTGGTAATAGAGCTCTTTCGTGAATTGAAACACAGTTCAACAGCATCCAAAAGCTTTACCCAGTTCTTCTGTGATCCAGTTACAAAGTGGCGGATATATTCTTCCAGCATGCCATTGAACCGCTCCGTCTGGCCATCCGATTGCGGATGAAAATTTGAACTGTGGCTTAATTTTGATCCAAGGCACTTAAAGAGTAGAGTCCAAAAGTTGCTAGTGAAGCGTGGGTCGCGATCACTAATGATGTCTTTGGGCAGGCCCAATATTTGACGACATGAGAGAAGAAGAGTCGAGCTATATCTTCTGCTGATATATACTATGGGGCTGCTATAAAGGTAGCATACTTGGAAAATCGATCCACCACAACCAAGATAGTTGTGAGATCCCCGACCTTGGGCAAGCCGGTGATGAAATCCAGGAAAATGCTTTCCCAAGGTCTCTTTGGGACATCCAGTGGTTCCAAGAGTCCTGCTTGTGTCAGACGGTCCGACTTGTCCTTCTGGCATACTAGACAAGTCTTCACATACTGAGCGACGTCATCGGCCATTTGAGGCCAATAATATGTACGGAGAAGTAACGCCATGGTGCGTTCTTCACCAGGATGACAGGCCCACAAAGAGTCGTGGCATTCCGCCAGAAGGTTCATTCGCAGATCTCCTCATTTGGCAACATGAAGTCGGTTTCCTTTCACTTTCAAGAAACCATCTTCTGTGTAGAGCTGGCGAGTCTTACCTTGTTCTACCAAATTAATCAAATACTGTGCAGCAGGATCCTTGATGAGTAGACCCTGTATCTGGTCTTTTATGGTGGTGACTACTTCGCTCCCCCTTAGGGTGGCGAGTATGCACACTGATGCTAGATCCGCTCTTCGACTCAATACATCAGCAACTTGATTAGTCTTCCCACTGCGGTACTCCAAGTTGAAGTGAAATTCTGCTAGAAGTTCCTGCCACCTGGCCTGTCAACCATTCAGCTTCGGTTGAGTTAGGAAATGGCTAACAGCTGTATTGTCTGTCTTGACCACGAACGGGGTTCCCAGCAGATAATGCCTCCAAAGGTGTAGGCAATGGACAACAGCCAATAATTCCTTCTCGTGGGCGGCATAGCGCCAGTCTGCATCCTTCAGCTTCCGGCTCTCATATGCTACAGGATGCCCATCTTGTAGCAAGACTCCACCAAGTGCATAATCGGAGGCATCCGTTTGTACCTCGATAGCTTGGCCAAATCCGAGAGGGCCAAGACGGGGCTACTAGACATAGCCGCTTTCAAGGTGTTAAAGGCCTCCGCTCGCATGGTTCCCCAATCCCAAGGCGTGATCTTCTTGAGAAGTTCTGTTAGTGGTACTGCAATGAGAGAGTAATTCTTCACAAAACGGCGACAGAAGTTGCATAGGCCAAGGAACGCCCTCAAGGCGTGGACATCCTTAAGCGGCGGCCAATCTGTGATAGCCTGATCTTCTGTTGGTCCATCTTGATCCGCCCTTCCTCAATGACATGCCCGAGGAAATCGATCTGTGTTTGAGCAAATGAGTATTTGGATAGCTTCGCATATAATTCGTGCTCCCGCAATCGTGTTAGGACCTTTCGCAAATGCTCTAGATGTTCCTCCAGTGTCTGGCTATATACGACAATGTTGTCCAAGTAGACTACCACGTATTCATCAATGTATTCCCGAAAGACTTGGTTCATCAGGGTGCAAAATGTAGTTGGTGCATTAGTCAAGCCGAATGGCATCACCAGGAAGTCGTATGACCTATATCTTGTCACGCACGTCGTCTTGTGTTCGTCGCCCTCTGCGATCCGAACTTTCCAATAACCTGTCTTTAGGTCTATTTTGGTAAACACCATCGCACCACCCAATCTGTCGAACAAGTATGCAATGAGTGGAATAGGATATTTGTTCTTCATAGTGATTTTGTTTAGAGCCGGTAATCCACACATAGTCGTAAACTCCCATCATTTTTTTTTTGAAATAGCACAGGGGACCCGTATGGGGACTTAGAGGGTACGATGATCCCTGTGTCTAGCATTTCCGTCAATTGTCTCCGAAGCTTGGTGAGTTTGGGTTGTGACATTCTATATGGCTCCCGGGCAGGTGGCTTCGCACCCGGCACCGGCTTAATCTCATGGTCCACAGTACGCCTCAGCGGGAGTCCTTTTGGCATGACATCTTTAAATTCCAGTAACAGCTCCTTCACGGGTGCAGGAAGAGGACCTGAGGAGCGTTCTATCTCTTCAATGCAGAGGGTAGCCAAGAATGTAGGTTCATGTCTTTTGACTCCCTTTTTCAACTGCAACACCGAGATGTTTTCAGCGGCCATCTTCATGGGCATGCATGGGATGGTGCAGGGCTTGGCCCCATATGTTCCCATCATCAGTAGCATGTCTGCATATGGCACGGGCATGATGTTGGTTTACCTCAGGAATTTCAATCCCACTATCAACTCGAAGTCCTCTATGACCACTACCCGCAGGTTGAATTTTCCTTCATAAGGAGCAAGTTTCACCGATACTTCTCTGGCTATTCCCCCAACTAGTTGAGGGGGTGAGTTGATAGCCTTGACACGGCCTCTGCCCTTTCCTACAACTAGGCCAAAACGCTCCACCTGAGTCGAGGCTAAATAGTTGTGGGTTGCACTCGTGTCTATCATCGCTCGAATGAGTTTGCCATTTACCTTCATCTCATCAAACATTAAGGTCCGCTCCTGTTTAGGAGGGGTCCTCTCATCCGCCTTCTTTTTTCCTTTCTTGTTGATTGGGCAGGTGTCCTTCTTCTTATGGATACCAGCACTGGTCCCCGTTAAGGCTTCAAAAACAGAGCCAACAATTGCATTGAAGGCACCTACCGGCTCGGTCTGATCCGCATCATCAGATTCGTCATCCGTCCCATCATCAACAGCTTGATGGGCATTCATCTGGGCATGTGGTCACTCATTATTCCAATGTGGTCCGCTACAATGACGACATCCTGAAGGGGGTTTCCTCCTCGATCGTCGTTGTTAGAGGCAGTGCTAGTACTGCCTGAGGAGGGAGCCTTAGATTTGGTTGCATTCCAATCTCCTCCACTCCTACTTGGGCCACCAGTACTCGGATGGTCCCCTTTGTATCCTCCTTTGACAGGTTGTTGAGGCCTATCCTTACGAGCTTCCACTTGATAATCCCCAAGGCATTCCGCTGCTTGGATCGCCTTAGGTAATGTGTCTACTCTTTGTCTTTAGAGTTCCATACGGGCATAGGGTTTCAACCCTTCCAGGAAAGTGAAGAGTTTGTCTTTGTCCCCCATGTCGCGTATGCTCAGCATGAGTGTAGAGAATTCTCGCACGTAGTCCCGCACTGATTTGGTCTACGGAGCTCTCGTAGCTTCCTCCTTGCATTGTGCTCAACATTTTCGGGGAAGAACTGCAGGCGTATGGCGGCCTTTAGTTCCGCCCATGTGTCGAGAGTATCTTCACCGGCCCTAATGGCTTCGTATTTCACCCGCCATCAGAGTTTAGCATCACCTTGAAGATACATGGCAGCAGTTGCCACCTTCTTAGCTTCTTCTAGGCCTCCCACGGCATCGAAGTACTGTTCGATGTTGAAGATGAAGTTTTTCACTTCTTTGGCATTCCGAGCACCACTGTATGGCTTTGGCTCGGGAATTTTCAGCTTCTGTGTCGCGGGGCGAAGTTCACAGCACCCCCAGTTTGGTTCCCGCTTCCTCGAAGCAGGTCTTGTAAAGCAGCATTGACAACGTTGAGCTGGCCTGTCAAGTTGTCTATAGTTTGTTGCATGGCAGTCACCTTGTCTGCCTTTTGTGCCCTGTGGACTAAATCTTCGGCACGCTCCTGCTGGAGGCCCTCAGATTTCCCAAAAATTTCGGCTACCTCTGTTGCTGCCGTTTGCCGGTCTCCTTCAGAGTCGCGGCTGATGTTTTCTATGTCAACTTCTGCCTGGTGCATCCTGCGATCCAGGTCGTCCAACTTTTGCACTAGGCTGGTCTTTAGGTCAGGCACAGTTTTCACGATGGGCCATAATGCATCAACCGTCTCCTCAAGGGTCGCGATACGATCCCATGATTCACCATAGTCGAAATGGTGGTAATTGCAATGTTATCTCTCGTCCGATGTCGAGCATAGGCTCTGATACCAACTATTACGCGACGCCTTCCTGAGGTTCTTTGGAAGCGCAACGTAAGGCTAAGCAATCGATGTCAGTACGATTGTTGTCCGCCAACTGAGGTCCCCTCTGCATGCTAGACTAGATTGTCAGTGCCGTACAGGAAAATCAATGTCGTGAGCAACTGAGAACAGTAGAGAGAATTGAGAAAGAAAGCTTGATTGTATAAATGAAAGCTATTACAGAAAAGCTACGCGGTGTCGAGGGGGGAGACACCAGTCCAGAGAATTGCTTGCTTGCTAGAAAGTTTTGAATGCTTGATCCCCCCTAATAATGCTTAAAGAAAATAAACCAAAGTTACAAGAGTTTGACCTATGAAAGTTGTAGATGCATACTAAAAGAAAATAAAGTAAATCTATTCTATATTTACAATGAAAAGAACTTAGTCTTCTACAAGGTAGAAACAAGTCCGTTTGCAGCAACTTTGTCATTAGGATCAGGGTCCGCGCGCGGCGTTGTCTGCGCGCGTTGCGCTGTGGGCATCTGCCCGTGGCTGGGCGCTGTTTATCAGTGGGGTGATAGAGGCGCCTGCGCGCTTGTCACTTGGAGCTGCCGAGACCACGGGGCCGACCGTCACGGAGCCCGTCCAAGGAGTCATGGCCCATACAGTACTCGTGCAACTCGAGCTTCACTTATACGCACAGACACACTAGTGAGAAAAATTGTTATAGAGGAACCAATGGCGAAGCCACATGGTCATAACGACGGTCACTTAATCACCCTTCCTCGGAAATAGAAGCGGATTAGGAAAAAGTGACACTATTTGACATAAATTGTTTCTTGATAGTTAGTTGTGTGCTTGATTTTACTTTTAGGGGTCAAAGGTTCAAATCTCTATTAGCACATCTGTTTCGCAAGAATTTGAGAGAATTTTTGTGGTTAAAAATTGTGATAAAGTAGCATTGAACTCATGACATTTTCTCCTTAAAACTCAGTAAAATTAATAGATTAAAATTATTTCTTGTTTAGAAGTATGATAATTAATGCAATTATTTCTTTTCTTTTATTAGATTTTGACACCGCTTATAAATGTCCTGCGTACGTCCTTGGTTGAAGAATTATAATATGTACATAGATATAATATTACGTTTTAGAGGTATATAACATATAATGAACACTCTTTATCGTGAGTTTTTTTAATTTTTTTAAATTTAAACACCCTTAAAAATATTTTAGCGACGCCCATGAGAGCAACTAAGGTGTAATGACATGTCATACCACTTTGACTCTCAAACCGTACACACGGAGGGTGTAAGGAGTAAATAATTGTTTATTCTATATATTTCCTCCGTTTATGATATATAATTTAACTGGTTGCAACATTTAAAAAAGGAAGATTCTTAATTTGTGGTCTTATACGTTCATTACATTTGTTTGATATTGTACATTAAAACATGTAATTTTAAAAATATTATAATATTTATATAGTTATAAGATCTTGTTCCAAAGTAAAATGAGAAATTTAAATTAAAATACTAATATTCTATATTTAGAAAGTTAGTGAAATGGTCTAAAATGAAAAGGTTACCACTTAAAGTTGAAACGTAGGGACCAAAATCAAGTTTGCATAAACTATAAAAGACGCAATTCTCATCTTGGAATTTGGAAGCGACGCACATGAAATTAGTAGCTTGTTTGGCTAAAGTTTTTTCAAAGCTAAGAACACTTTTTCAAAAAATAAAATATTTTTTTTTGAAAAGTTGAGGTGTTTGATCGAGTTTTTAGAAGAAAAGAAATATGTTTTAGTAGAAGCAGAAGCAGTTTTGTAGAATCAGAAAAAAGTAAATTTAAGTATTATTTAAGAAGCACTTTTGATAAAAGCGTTAGTATTCTGTATTCGAAAATATATTCAAAAATAAAAAACGTTATAAACTAGAAATGTAGAAGAACAAAATTATTCCGAGCCTACTGAATTCACAGTGTTTCCTTAAGGAGCTTAATCTGCTCCTAGTACCCAAGGTTTAGGATTATTTCCTCTCAGGATAGAAAGGATTACCTTCACTGGTGTAGTGGTACTTCAAACCCCAGTGACAACGAACGCAAAGAAGAATAGTAAATCACACTTAGTGCTTTCTTTTCTGGTAAAACAATGCAGAATGAAGAAGCAGAAATCAGAATTTTCGTAAGGGAAATCTGAGGGAGATTTCATGTATTTATAGCCAAAAAAACGTTGGGTTATACGGAAGAGTTACAACTCTTCATGTAAGGTTGCAACTCATGTTTTATACAACGGCCATTTATGCAAACCGCCAAATTCAAATAATAACGAAAAAATAAAACGGAGAAAAATTGAATTACCGTTATAGAAACGGTCTAATTTGGATTAACTAATATTTCGTTAATATGAACAAATAAATTTGGTCCAAAAAATTAATCAATCAGATCATTTGATCAAATTCGAAGTCGAAGCGGAAGCGGAAGCCGAGCTGAGCAAATGACGACGGCGCAAGGCTTGTCTTCTTCTCGACTCTTTAAGAGCTAGAAAAAGTGCAATTGTATATACCCATCAAAACTCTTTTCATTCTCCAATATGGGATAATGTCCCTTTGTCAAAGTGGAAAATTTAAAAAAATTTATTTTTCCTCCATTTCCCATTCACTCTATTTTAAGCTCTAAGAATCTTAACCCAAGAATCCCCCACATGAATAGAGAATGGATATATCACGGAATGTGCATGAAAAACTGTATGATTTACAAGTAAGGATTAATCGCATCTGGATAAGTAGGCTTTCCTTCGAACTTTCCGTAGTGAATTTATGTCGGATATACTCGATCAATCGGTAGATTTAATATATTTGAACCGTTGAACTTTTGTGTAAACCTAGACAACCATAAGTCACACAATTAACCCTTAACGGTCTTTGGTTCTCATTGTTGTGTTCGTTTTAGCCATGAACACCGCATGGTTTCATAAGTGCGTAGAGAACTGGCATTGCAAAATTCTTATTGTAGCGATTAATATTTCACAGTTACATAGGTGATTCCTAAACGTGTCATCCTGTAGATACACTCTTTGATATACCCCGTATCAAATTTACAAACCATTAAAAAGCCTTTATGGTTTATCCTTGGTACTGAACATTGTCTCATCACGAGAATGGACCAAACATTTTTGTTGACAATGTTGAACCGTCATCAATGACTTTGTTTGATCTCCTTGAACCTAGATCTTAGAATCTCCATTATTCTAGGTAAAGTTACAGATCTCGTCTAATTTCACACATCAATTCAAGGTTACGAAAGGGTCGCTTGCAATAGTAGCACCCAACAATAGTCGGGGTCGATTTCCACAGGGAGTTATGTATGGGAGTTAGGCGTATATATTATAGTATGTGAATTTGAACTACCTTAATTTATACTTTCATAAATTAGGGTTGATTCTATGTCTAATTTAAACTAAGATTGCAAAGTTAAGAAATGAAACTAAGAGAATTATTTTTGTTGTTTTTCAAGTTTTGTAAAAAGCCTAGGGCTATGACCATCACCTAGGTGTTTTTCAAATGGGATATAAACCTTAATGCTTGTTTTATTGATCGGGGTGTATTATAACTTTCTACTCTCAATTAACCACTCAATACCTCTCAGTCAGAGAGTGATTTTGCCCAATTTGGCTTTCTCAAGTCTAAATGGGTATTACACAAAACGGTTGATAAAAGCTCAAGTTGGGTTATTACTATCTCTAGGTTGAACCCTTTAATTGGGATTGTCAATCTCTCGATTGACCCAATTTCTTGTTAGCCAAGTTGTCCTAGACTAAGTCTTTTTTTTTCAAGTAGAGACAAAGTCAAATAGGCATGAACTAATATTTGCAACTATTAATTTCACAAATTTAAGCATGAACAAGGCCAAATAATAGATACCCAACCATAAACAAACATCAAATTAAACTCCCATAAGGTTTACACACTAGGGTTGGGTCACAACCCTAGTAAAAATCTAGCTATTCATACTTGAAGTTGAAGAAATAGAAAAAGAGATGATAAATAAGCTCATATTGGGAAATCAAAATGATAAAATCTATGTTAAAATATCCCAAAATATGAAAAACTATTAAAAGAAGTAAAGAGAAACGACTACTGTAATTGCTGATGTCAAAGGTTGACATAATTTCGTGAAACTCTTCTATTTATACAAAGCTGATAATTTCGGACAAAAATGCTACTCGGGAGGTTCTGTGGCCGCACAATTCCATGTGTGGTATGTAGATTTCTTCAACTTGTCAGGAAATGGATGTTTGCGGCCGCTTAATTCTGATTTGCGGCTGCGAGGCACGCTTTCTGAGGTTCGTAGATTTGTAACTGCGGTCTCAGCTTGGTTTTCTGCGGTTTGCATGATTTCCATTGCTGCCGCACAGCACTTCTTCTGCGGCCGCACAATTCCTATGCGGCCCGCATTTCTGAGGGGCATTGAAACTTGGGAATTTGCACATTCTCTGAACTTTGTTCCTTGCCCATCTTTTGCGGCCGGACAATTCATGTGTGGTTTGCACTTTGCACAAAAGTCTGTTAGACTAGACTTTTCTTCATCATCTGCAGCCGCAGATGAAATTCTGCTGTCTACACTTTATGAGTTTCAGTGCCTTTTATTGCCTTGAGTTTAGATTACTCCTTTTTGAGTTGGATTTCATCTCGGGAGTCTATCTTCCATTATCCTTACAATTTAGCATATTTCATCAGTTTCGGGAACACAATTCATTACTTTTAGACTAAAAGAAAAGCTAAAAGGTGGCAATAGGTAGTCAAAATTTTCACTTATTAACTCCCTCAAACTTAAGTCTTTGCTTGTCCTCAAGCAAATAAAATAGCTCCCACCTCCACAAGTTAAGGGCCATTCTAGCCAATCAAAGGTGTGTCATTCACACATCAATTGGGACCAACAATTACTCACACTACTTATGTATTATCAACAAGGCGACAAGTTAAATTTTTATGCACATATAGTTTTAATGTAACACTTGAGTATCAAGAGTTGACTTTATTCATCAAGGAAGCTCGCACTTTGATGTAGGTCATTGTGGATCCCAAACTCCTCCTCCTCTACTCTCCGTTAGCCTATCTCACTTAAGAATTTTAGCACTCAATCTAACTAAAGATTTGCGAAAGATTTACTCATCTCTCTCAAGAGAATATCGCAAGCACGACTTTAAGTACCAAAGGCTTGCCCCTCATGTAGATCGCCACAAATGTAAGCTCACTCGTGTTGAAATCACGTAGGGCTTTTTTGGAATGTAATGAAGGTTTTTGGGTAAGGTTGAATATGTTATGGTAGAGCGGGTTCATCTTTCCTTAAGCACTCCATTTTTTTGCTCTCGGCTCATGCCTTGTCAATTCTTTGAGGCACTTTTTCTTGGGGAACTAGAGAGACTTAGCATCATTCTTTCTTGATCATGACATTCATTTTCTCCCTCTTTGATTTCTCCATGCTTTGTATCATTACTTTTCTTCGCATCCCTTCAACTCTTAAACTTATTCACTTTCTTTTTGTTCTTCCCTTTTTTTGCCTTTCCTTCTCATCATTTTTTTTCTCTTTTTGTGCCTTGATACCTCTTTCAAGCTCCTCGTCACTCTCCCAAACTTACGTTTTATCCAATTGTATCACAAGAGTGTTAAGGAAAGCTCGGGTGCCAAGAGAGGGTCACGACAAAATGGATAAAAGCTTGTAACTTGGTTATCAAATGAAAAAGGCTTGAGGCTCAAATGGGTTGACTAGGGATAATAACATTGATGGGCAATGGAAAAATTCAAGCGGGTCAAGAAAAGCCTACAGTCACTTCTCAAGCCAAGCAAAACTTAAGATTTCGCCTTGAAACACATTCGGGGAAAGTTCTAGACTATTCGCATGGGTACTTGGACTTGCAATAAAAATATCTCACCTCTCACGCAACTGGATTGTTAAAGAGGATAGAGTCGAGGGCCCACAACGACCGCGTTCAAGATTGAAAATCACTATAATTTGATTAAACCACTTGATGACTGCCTAAGTCAATACAAGAGTCACAAAGTCACTAACTAGAGCTATTTCTTTCCAAAAGACTTATTTTTAACCATAAGCACGTAGTTAAGCGTAGTGGTCCCAAGTGAAGCATGTTTAACTCTTCGAGCATGAATTAATTAGGTCTTTTTATTCATTATTACTACTATTATTACCTAAATACCAAAACAGACTCAGTCCCTTAAGAAGGCTGTCATGCCATCCATCGTTGGGAAGAGTCACCCAGTTCACACAAAAACTACCTTTGGAATGAACCATAACATTAAGAAAATCAAAAGCTTATTATCCACTAGAACATAAACAAGAAGCTAGGAAATCAAAGAGAAGCTACAAATTCAAAAAGAAGCTACCTAATTAAACATTAACTAATAAGAAAACAAACAAAAAGAAACTACAAAGCAAAAGCTATTGAAAGCGTAACGAATATACATAATGAGAAAGTAGAGAGAATATATACATAATGAGAAAGAAGAAGAAAATAGTATCAAGTTAATTACAGGCCAAATGTTTCAGAATCATCAAAATATATCAAATAAACTCTAACCGCCCCCTCCCCCT
>MCJB01049384.1:14592-29047 GCA_002018475.1 Nicotiana obtusifolia
AATAAAAATAAGCATTGTCCCCAATGATTAGAAAAATAAGAGGAAAGGAAGGGTAAGAGTGACGAAAACTCCCTATGGCTCCTTGGCCATCTCTATGTCCACAGCAGCATCACTGACCTCAGCCTCATCTAACTGGATCTTATCATTCTCAACTCCCGGAGTGGCTGGGTTAGTGAACATCTGACGTACTGCCTCGACAGTGTCAGCAGCAATGTCTAGCTCCTTAGACTGGCTAGCTGGTGTTGTATGTGCTGTAGGATATGGGCCTGGAAAGTGCGGGTCAATCAACATGTCTAATGGAATGTCTCCAACTACTACAAGTTTGATAACCTGTCTCCGGAGCTTGTCCACCGACTTCTTGGAAGCCTGGGACTTCCGCATCTTCTTCACTTCCTTGCCCAGCTCTTCTATCACTGACTCATGCTGCACTAAAGAGGCCATGATTGTGTTCTGATTCTCTAATAGCTTTTTCAGAGTTTCTTCCACTGTGGGGGGAATATGGGGTGCCGAAATGGAGGACTGTGCAGCAACATTACTGGATATGTCAGACAACTTTGTAGTAATGGTGTTGGGATACGGGTAAGAGGTATCAGCTTGCCCGGCGACCACAGATATGTTGGCCGACATCACGACACCCATATTGTTCGGGTACTCGGCCATGATGGAGGCAACTAGAACTGCTCGCGGGGATAGGAAGATTTGTCTCATTCTGACACGGGTCAAGTCGACTACATACAAAGGTCTGTCACCCTTTCACCTCGAAACTGAGGGTGTTTCTGGAATAAACACCCCCTGCTGTAATCCATGGTGGTGGTGGCCCAGGAGTTTCCAGAATCTCAGCGAGCCACGGGCAAGCTGCATCCCCCATTGCCAACTTCTCCAAATACTATGCTGGCTCAATATCATCAAACCCCAAGTAGGTGTTCAATGTGTGCTGGTCAAAATGCACTTTCAGGTTCCACACTTTTGTTACCTTTTTCGCTTTCTTGATGTGTGCCGCATTGGCGCAGAACTCCTGGACAAGGTATTCCTTCGCGTCCATTACACTCTGGGTGAACCACATCCACCCCTTTCGCTCTCGGAACTGCCTCAAGACTGCCGAATTATACTGTTCAAGATCTTTCAATTAGAACTATCACTCAAGAATGAGCGACCT
This sequence comes from Nicotiana obtusifolia, assembly GCA_002018475.1. Lineage (NCBI taxonomy): Eukaryota > Viridiplantae > Streptophyta > Magnoliopsida > Solanales > Solanaceae > Nicotiana > Nicotiana obtusifolia. Next base: position 15,749 of record MCJB01049384.1, read on the forward strand.
CACCGACCACCACCCACGGAAGCTAGTGAAAGTAGCCAGACTGACGAACCGGTCCTCCCAGACCTCTTTCTTCTTTGACCGCTCGAGGCCGGCAACTTTAGTATCTCCCCCTCGGCCATTATCTAGGATATCATCAGTTATAGTCGCTGGTGCCTCAGGAATAGGTGTAGAGGAGGGCTCGGAAGCCTGACTAGCACTTTTCGAACCCTCAGAGGTGCTATGTGATGTGGAAGGCTCTTCCTGGAGTTGATACCTTCTTGATGACTTTGATTGGACTGCCGGCAGCTCTTGAACCGAGTTGCCCTCCGATGCTTCCCTAGATGACGCATAAGAACTGGATTCGGAGGGCTCTGCATTTCTCCATCGACCGGTTGTAGCATTCTATGATATTATCTTTTGGAAGGCGAGGGGTAAAGCACTTTTACCTCGACCCCTGGAAGGTTCACCCCTCCCCTTTGAAGTATCACCTTTGCCTCGAGATCTAACTATTTTCTGTACCAAGCAAAAGCAGGTGTCAGTTGTAATTCAAGTGCAAACATACAAGAATACACCAGAGAGACAAGGAACAACATGCTTGCAGGATAGGGGAGTCGGTCCGCAGAATTATCAGTGCGGCCGCAGACTAGGCATTGTGGACCACATAATTTAATCTTGAGGCCGAAGAATTGGAATTGCGTCCGTACAATTATGCTCAGATACCACCAATATGCCCACTCTATGATAACAGAGAATGAGCTGTTTTGCGGCCGCAATCACTTTTCTACGGTCCGCACATTTTCCATTGCGGCCGCACATGTGAGTCATCAAATTGACAACTCTCTGATAACAGAGAACTAGTTGTTCGGCGGCCGCAATGGGATTTTTGCGGTCCGCACATTTTTCATTACGGCCGCAGAATCATGCTTGACTAATGTGCCCTAATTTCAACTTCTGCAGACCGCACAATTTCTTGTGCGGCAACAGATTTCGAAACAATTACGAACAGAGTTCTAGGGTTTGTAATTTTTGCACAAATTTGACATGGTGGCAGTGTATAATCATGAAAACCTATTTATCCATTCCCCATAGAGCAAGTACTAGTTGATCCACTACAGTTTTAATCCCACATGATTGTATAATTGAATTCTACTGACAAATGGCCTAAAAACTAACTAACAAGTTGTAAATTAAACTAAAAATTAAAAAATTCTACAAGTAATTGAGGCATACCAGATATGAAGTACTGGAATAGAGTGATCATAGATGTTGAGTTGTGTGTGACAGATGAGTTACTAGACGATTTCAATGTTTTAGATTTATGAATGCTCAGAGAGGGAAAAAACGTAACAGTAACCCTAGGACTTCTATTTATACTAGACGGTTCTGACTGAGGGCCAGAGAGTTGAGTGCGGCTGCAAAATTCCTATTGCGGTCCACACTCTGTTATCTGGGGCTCAGAAGCCCTTTTTGTTTTGCGGTCCGCAGAATTTGCTGTGGTTGCAGAATTTGTTGCGGACCGCAAATTTTGACTTGTGGCCGCACTTTGGCCATTTCTCTGACAAATCAACTTCAGAGAGTTGGCATTTTTTCCTTTCAATTTGTGTGGTTCGCAATGCAATTGTGCGGCCGCAGTTCGCCTTTTGTTGTAGCAACCAAAATTATGCGGTCCGCACAATACACTTACGGTCCGCACTTCTTTCCATACTTAGCCAATTTTCTGGGTACAGTTCCTGTAAAGTACACTCATCCCTACAACAAACTTCAAATTCAGTTAGCACAAAAATAACACCTATCTACAAACAAAACAAAAAACATGGGTTGCCTCCCAAGAAGCGCCTGATTTAACGTTGCGGCACGACGCAAATTACCATCATTTGAAATGAATAACTGCCACCACGTGGCCATCATCAACCTATCCCAAATAGTGCTTCACCCGGTGATCATTGACTCGGAAAACCTCATTGTTTTTGTTCTTCAAGTCCAATGCACCAAAAGGCGTTATATCCACAATTTCAAAGGGACCACTCTATTTAGATTTCAACTTTCCGAAAAACATCCTCAACCTTGAGTTGAATAACAAAACAAGATTTCCCACCTTGAACCTGTTCTGAATGTATTTGTCATGGAGGTATTTTATCTTCTCTTTGTACAAGGACGAACTTGCATAGGCATGGTACAGGAACTCATCCAATTCATTCAAATGTGCAACTCGCAAGTTAGCAGCTGCATCCCAATAAAGATTCAATTTCTTTAAAGCCCACATGGTTTTGTGCTCAAGTTTCACTGGAAGATGACAAGCATTGCCAAACACCAACCGGTATAGAGACATCCCCATAGGAGTTTTGAAAGCAGTCTAATAAGCCCATAGTGCATCATCAAGCTTCTTTGACCAATCCGTCCGGTTAACATTCACTGCTTTGGATAAGATACTCTTTATCTCCCGATTAGAGACTTTCAATTGACCGCTAGCTTGTGGATGATAGGAATCATAACTTTATGAGTGACACCATACTTGCTAAGCAAAGTGTCAAAAGCATTGTTGCAAAAATGCGACGCCCATCGCTTATGATAGCCCGCAGAATACCAAATTTTGTGAAAATATTCTTCTTCAAGAACGCCACCACACTTCTCGCTTCATTGTTAGGTAGAGCAATGGCCTCAACCCATTTAGATACATAATCAACCGCGACCAAGATGTAGGTGTAGTTCCACAAGAACTCACAAAAGGACCCATGAAGTCAATACCCCACACATCAAAGATATCATATCCAAAATGGTAATGAGAGGCATTTCATTCTTCTTTGAGATTCCACCGGCCCGTTGACATTCATCACGTCTTTGCACCATATCACTTGCATCTTTGTAAAGAGTTGGCCAATAGAAACCGCAACTTAGCACTTTGGATGCCGTTCTTTCTCCGCCATGATGACCACCATAAGGCGAAGAATGGCAAGCCTCAAGAATATCATTTTGCTCTTCGTCCGGCAAACATCTTCTAACTACCCCATCCGTGCAAATCCAAAAAAGGTATGGCTCGTCCCAATAATAATCTTATCAATCCCGTTTGAGCTTCTTCCTTTGATTTGAAGAGGACTCATCCGGGATGATTCCACACACAAGGAAGTTTGCTAGATCCCTGAACCATGGCACCTCCTTCATTGAGATTGCTAAGAGTTTCTCATCGGGGAAGGAGTCATTGATTTCAAGGCCATCATGTGGCCTCCCCTCCTCCTTCAAACGAGACAAGTGGTCTGCCAACTTGTTTTCCCCTCCCTTTTCAATCTTGGATGTCAATATCAAACTCTTGCAACAATAGCACCCATCTCATCAATCGAGCTTTTGAATCTTTCTTATTCATAAGATAGCAAAGTGCCGCATGATCCGTATGAACAATAACCTTTGCATCCATCAATTATGGGCGAAACTTCTCAATTGCAAACACAATGATAAGGAGCTCTTTCTCTGTAACGGTATAATTGAGTTGGGCATCATTCATGTTTTTACTAGCATAGTAGATTGGATGAAAAATCTTGTTGATGCATTGCCGCAAAACTGCTCCAACCACTACATCACTAGCATTGCACATGAGCTCAAAAGGAATACTCCAATTAGGAGCGGTGATAATGGGAGTGGTTGTAAACTTGAACTTTAGCAATTCAAAGGCTCTCATGCAATCATCATTAAAGTGAAACTTAGCATCTTTCTCTAAGAGCTTGCACAACAGGTTTACCACTTTAGAAAAGTCCTTTACGAAACACCGGTAGAACCCCCAGTGAAACGCCGGTAGACCTCCCCGTGACCTAAGAAACTTCGCACGCCTTTCACCTAAGTTGGAGGTGAAAGTTTAGAAATCACCTCTATCTTTGCCTTGTTGACCTCTATGTCATTCTTTGAAATTTTGTGGCCAAGGACAATGCCTTCCTCGACCATGAAATGACATTTCTCCCAATTTAGCACCAAGTTTGTTACTTCACACCTTGCCAATGCTCTATCCAAATTTGCCAAGCAATCATCAAAAGAATCCCCGACTACCGAGAAATCATCCATGAAGACCTCAAGGCAGTCCTCTACCATATCCGTAAAGATCGCTATCATACATCTTTGAAAAGTCGCCGGTGCATTACATAAGCCAAATGGCATCCACTTGAAAACGAAAGTACCATAGGGACATGTGAAAGTTATTTTCTCTTGATCTTCCAAAGCAATAAGGATTTGGTTGTAGCCGGAATATCCATCTAGAAAGCAATAGAAAGCACGGCCAGCTAACCTATCAACCATTTGGTCAAGGAAGGGAAGTGGAAAATGATCCTTCCTCGTGACTTTGTTAAGCTTGTGATAGTCCATACACACTCTCCACCCGGTCACCGTTCTTGTGGGAATCAGCTCATTCTAATCATTGGTGACCACCGTCATGCCCCCTTCTTTGGGACACATTGCATCGGAGAAGTCCACGAACAATTGGAAATGGGGTAGACAACCCTGGCATCCAACCACTTGATAATCTCTTTTTTGACCACGTCTTGCATCGCTTCATTGAGTCTCCTTTGATGTTCAATAGATGGTTTGGCATCCTCCTCCAAGTTAATCATGTGCAGGCAAAATGCAGGGCTTATTCCTCGAATATCTGCCAAAGTCCACCCAATAGCCTTCTTCCTCTTGTGGAGCACCGCCAATGTAGAGTCAACCTGCACGTTAGTAAAACAAGAGGAAAGAATAACTGATAAAGTAGAACAAGGACCAAGAAATTTATACCGAAGATGTGGAGGCAATGGCTTCATCTCCAAGGTAGGAGGCTTTTCAATTGAAGGCTTTGTGGGAGGACTTTTCCTATTCTCAAGGTCCAAGAAAAGTTTTCGAGGTGTATAGTTGTATGACCCCATTACTTGCAAAGAATTCACACATTCCATGAAGCCATCCATCTCGTCATCATCAAAGTTGAGCAAGACGGCCTCCAACATATCACCCACGTGGCACTTGTATCATCAATAATCACATCGGTCACCAAGTCCATGAAAGAACACACTTCATTGCTATTTGGTTGCCGCATAGATTTGCACACGTGGAACACCTCCTTTTCATCACCCACCCGAAAAATGAGTTCTCCAGCTTCCACATCAACAAAAGCCTTCCTTGTAGCAAGGAAAGGTCTTCCAACTATAATCGGCACCTCATAATCCACTACACAATCAAGAATAACATAATCCGTCGGAAAAATGAACTTATCAACACGAATCAACACATCTTCAATCATTCCCAACGGTCTCTTTATTGTACGATCCGCCATTTGTAATCTCATAGATATGGTTATTGGTTGCCCAATTCCCAAAGTCTTGAAAACCGAATAGCATATCAAATTGATACTCGACCCAAGATCACAAAGAGCTTTAGAAAACTCGGCACTTCCAATGGTATAAGGAATTGTGAAAGCACCGGGATCTTCTAATTTAGGAGACATCGAATGCACAATTGCACTCACTTGATGCGTGACTTTGATAGTTTCAAAATTTATCAACCGCTTCTTTGTCACCAAATCCTTCATAAAGTTTGAATAACCGGGCATTTGCTACAAGGCTTCAACTAATGGCACATTTATTGAGAGACTCTTCATCATGTCAATGAATTTTTTGAATTGATTCTCGCCATTTTTCTTGGCGAGCCTTTGAGGATATGGAGGAGGTGGCTTAGTAAATGGTGCCTTAGCCTTTAAAATGATCCTCCACAGTGTCATCAATATCAATCCACACTTCATTATTTGCTTGCACCATACTGTTCGGGATCTCTTCTTCTTCTACCACTTGCTTATCATCCACAAGTTGCCTTTAACTTGAGGTGGGTGCATTCCCACCTCTTTCACTTCTTGTAGTAATGACCATGGCATGCCCCGTATTGTTCCCCGCCCTTTGGGTTCACCATCGTGTCACTTGGTAGTGCCCCTTAGGATGAAAATTTAAAGCTTGAGAGATTTTGCCCCATTTGCACTTCTAAATTGTGGATCGATGTGTTCTGTGAAGCAAGTTGGGCATCGAAATCGGCATTTTCCTCCATCATTTGCTTTAACATGTTCTCAATACAGCCCATTTCATTATTGGAAGAACTAGGACCATGGGAAGGATAAGGAGGTGGGTTGCTCGGTTGTTGATACATCGGGGGCCTTTGAAAACCTGACCCCCAATTTCCTTGATTGTTGTTCCACCAGCCTTGATTGTTACCTCTCCAATTGCCTTGGTTATTGTTGTTTTGCCAATTCCCTTAATTATTGCCTCCACTCCAATTGCCTTGATTGTTGTTGTTATTTCAATTGCTCTGATTGTTTCCACCACTCCAATTACCTTGATTGTGAGAATTTTAATTTCCTTGATTGTTTTGAGGTCTCCATTGTTGTTGGCTTGGGCCTTGAAAGTTGTTTCTTTGCCCTTGAAAGTTGTTCACATACTAGACCTCTTCTTCTTGGTCATTGTAGGAATCCTCTTGCTCAAACCCACTATCTTCTTGCACAAAATCTTCCACTCTTTGTTGCACTTGCAGACCCTTTATTCTCTGTTTGTTCACCATTATGTTTACTCCCTCCATTGCATTGATTTGCCTTAGGTTTTGCACTTGTTGAAGTTGCACCTTTACCAATTGGTTCATGGTGCTGGTCAATTCGGCTATAGCTTGCCCATGGTCATGCAATTCTTTGTGAAAGTGAATCACATTGGGATCCCCTTGTGAAATATTAGCCCGGGATTGCCACGTTGATGAAGTATCCGCTATCTCATCCAAGATATCTCACGCCTCCGCATAAGGCGTAGTCATGAAGTTTCCACTAGCAAGTGATCCCCTGATAGAAAGTTTGTTGAATCATGTTCTCCATCATATCGTTGTTGGGCACTCTTTCACCATTGTTCTATATCATTCATCACATGTAGTGGTTCATTAGGCTCTTGCTTGAATGCTAGAATTTCATCCCGAAGTGTAGCCATGTGCCCGGGAGAGAAGTACTTGGAAATAAATTGCTCCGCTAATTCATCCCAAGTATGAATGGAATGATTTGGCAAACGTTCCAACCAATCTAAAGCTTTCCCCCGTTGAGAAAAGGGAAAAAGCCTTAGCCTCCAGGCATCCTCAGAGACATTAGTTTGTTTACTCCCCCAACAAGTATCTATGAACCCCTTCAACTGTTTGTATGCATTTTGACCCGGTGCATCAGTGAAGAACCCTCGTTGCTCGAGAAAAGTGAGCATCACGTTAGTTATTTGAAAGTTGTCCGCCCTAATACTGGGAAGCACTATAACACTTGCATACCCTTCATTCAGCAACACCCGGTGTGGAGCCGCTCTTGGTGGAGGTGGGGGTGGAGCGGGTATATTGTCATGAGGCGCTCGGCCTCGTCTATCTGTTTGAGGTTCAAGAGAGACCTCATCCATTTGATCATCGTCAATGTCCCCCAAAGCTATGTTACCGAGCTTATTGTTTGCCATGATTGCACCTACAATTTCTCAACATGTTAGTAACAAGGAAGGAAAAAAAGATTTTTCAAAAACACACCTAAATATATAATTAACATTGTTTTTTAACTCCCCGGCAATGGCGTCAAAAATTAATCTCGTCCAATTTTATACCTCATTTCAAGGTTATGAAACGGTCGATTGAAATAGTAGTACCTAACAAGAGTCGGGGTCGATTTTCACAGGGAGCTATGTACGGGAGTTAGGCGTATATATTATAATACGTGAATTTGAACTACCTCAATTTAAACTTCCATAAATTTGGGTTGATTCTATGTCTAATTTAAACTAAGATTGCAAAGTTAATAAATGAAACTAAGAGAATTGTTTTTGTTGTTTTTCAAGTTTTGTAAAAAGCCTAGGACTATGACCATCACCTAGGTATTTTCCAAATGGGATATAAACCTTAATTACCCACTCTTAATACCTCTTGGTCAGAGAATGATTTTGCCCAATTTGGCTTTCTCAAGTCTAAATGGGTATTGCACAAAACGGTTGATAAAAGCTCAAGTCGGGTTATTACTATCTCTAGGTTGAACTCTTTAATTGGGATTGTCAATCTCTCGATTGACCCAATTTCTTGTTAGCCAAGTTGTCCTAGACTAAGTCTCTCTTTTTCAAGTAGAGACAAAGTCAAATAGGCTTGAACTAATGTTTCCAACTATTAATTCCACAAATTTAAGCAAAGAACAAGGCTAAATAATAAATACCCAACCATAAACAAACATCAAATTAAACACCCATAAGGTTTACACACTAGGGTTGAGTCACAAACCTAGTAAAAATCTAGCCATTCATACTTGAAATTGAAGAAATAGAAGAAGAAATGATAAATAAACTCATATTGTGAAATCAAAATGATAAAATCTATGTTAAAATATCCCAAAATATGAAAAACTATTAAAAGAAGTAAAAAGAAACGACTACTGTAATTGCTGATGTCAAAAGTTGACCTAATTTCGTGAAACTCTTCTATTTATACAAAGCTGATAATTTCGGACAAAAATGCCACTCGGGAGATTCTGCGGCCGCATAATTCCATGTGCAGTCCGCAGATTTCTTCAACTTGTCAAGAACTGGAGGTCTGCTGCCACATAATTCTGATCTACGGCCGCAAGGCATTCTTTCTGCGGTCGTACTTGGTCTTCTGCGGTCCACACTTTTACGTCTGCGGCCGCAAACCATTTCTTTAGCGGTCGCACAATTCCTGTGTGGACCGCACTTCTGTGGGGCTTGGAAACTTGGAAATTTGTACATTCTCTGAACTTTGTTCCTAATCCATCTTTTGCAGCCGCACAATTCATGTGCGGTCCACACTTTGCACAAAAGACTGCTGGACTTTCCTTCATCATCTGCCGCCGCATATGAAATTCTGCAGTCCGCACTTTGTGAGTTTCTGTGCCTTTTATTGCCTTGGGTTTAGATTACTCCTTTTTGAGTTGGATTCATCTCAGGAGTCTATCTTCCAATATTCTTGCAATTTAGCACATTTCATCAGTTTCAGGAATACAATTCATTACTTTTAGACTAAAAAAAAATCTAAAAGGTGCTAATAAGTAGTCAAAATTCCCACTTATCAGTTACCACCACAATGACTTGTCCTCGGCCACAGCCCCATTCCCCTCGATGATTTTTCAATTACCTCTCTAGTTAGGCCTTTTGTAAGTGTATCCGACACATTGTCGCTTGACTTTACGTAGTCAATTGTGATGACCCCCCTAGAGAGTAGCTGTCTAACGGTTTTATGTGTTCGTCATATATGACGAGATTTACCGTTATACATAACGCTCCCAGCCCTTCCAATTGCCGCTTGACTATTGCAAGGTATGCATATTGGTGCCAATGGGTTGGGCAAAAATGGAATATCTTTCAAGAAATTCCGGAGCCATTCAGCTTCTTCACTGGCTTTATCCAAAGGCTATGAATTCAGCCTCCATTGTAGAGCGGGCAATACACGTGTGTTTGGACGACTTTCAAGATATCGCTCCTCCACCAATAGTGAAGACATATCCACTTGTGGACTTAGAATCAGTTGAACCGGCGATCTAATTTGCATCACAGTATCTCTCAATCACCGCACAATAATTACTGTAGAGTAAAACAAAGTCTTGGGTATGTTTTAAATGTCCCAAAACTCGTTTCATCCCCATCTAATGAGATTGACCTAGCTTACTTGTGTATCGACTCAATTTACTTATAGCACAAGCTATATCTGGTCGAGTACAATTCATGATATACATTAAAGATCCCAACACACGAGCATAATCCAATTGTGATATGCTTTGGCCTTTGTTCTTTGCAAGTGCAAGATTCACATCAATTGGGGTTTTTGCAGCTTTAAAATCTAAGTACTTGAATTTTTCAAGTACTTTTTTAATGTAATGAGATTGCGACAATGCCATACCTTGAGGTTCTTATGGATATTAATACCCAGAATTAAATTGACAACTCCTAAGTCTTTCATATCAAATTTGCTAGTTAGCATACGCTTAGTCTCATTTATGTTGACAATGTCATTACTCATTATCAGCATATCATCCACATATAAGCAAACAATGACTATGTGATTTGTAACATTTTTAATGTACACACATTTATCACATTCATTTATTTTAAAACCATTTGACAATATTGTTTGGTCAAATTTCGCATGCCATTATTTGGGTGCTTGTTTTAGTCCGTAAAGCGACTTAACAAGTCTACATACCTTCTTTTTTTTTACCTGAAACCACAAACCCTTTAGGTTGTTCCGTGTTAATTTCTTCCTCCAAATCTCTATTTAAGAAGACCGTTTTAACGTCTATTTGATGAATCAAGACTATATACCGCAGCTAATGCTACTAATGTTTGTATGGACGTAATTCTTGTAACTGAAGAATATGTATCAAAATAGTCAAGACCTTCTCGTTGTCTATACCCTTTGACCACAAGTCTTGCCTTACATTTGTCAATAGTATCATCATCTTTCATTTTCCTCTTAAAAATCCATTTAGAACCCAGTGGTTTATTGTCTCGAGGAAGATCAACCAATTCCCATGTATGGTTGTTCAGTATGTATTCTATTTCACTATTGACTGTTTCTTTCCAAAATAATGATTCGGAAGAAGTCATAACTTCTTTAAATGTTCGAGGCTCATTTTCCAATAAGAAAGTCACAAAATCTGGTCCAAATGAAGTAGGCGTTCCTTGACATTTACTACGTCTTGGATCCTCCTGATTATACGTACTTACTTTTGTTTCCTCCCGAAGTCGTTTAGGTCCTTCACCAATTGACTTACATTCCTTTTTATATGGATATATACTTTTAAAAAATTCAGCATTCTCTTATTCTATAACCGTATTATTATGAATTTTTGAGATTTTCACATTTATGAACCAGAAATCGATATGCTTTACTATTTGTTGCATATCCTATGAAAACACAATCAACAGTTTTTGGTCCTATCTTTACCTTTTTGAGTTTAGGAACTTGCACTTTTGCCAAACATCCCCACACCTTAAAAAAAATTCAATTCGGGCTTCCTTCCTTTCTATTTTTCATATGGAATGGATTGCATTTTGCTATGGGGTACTTGGTTTAATATCTGGTTAGCTGTATGAATGGCTTCCCCCCACAAGTTCTGTGGCAAACCAGAACTTATCAACAAAGCTTTCATCATTTCCTTTAATGATTGATTCTTTCTTTCCGCAATCCCATTGGATTGGGGCGTGTAAGGGACCATTGTTTGATGAATAATTCCATATTTTAAACATAATTCTTCAAAAGGAGATTCGTATTCACCACCCTTATCACTTCTTATCATTTTGATTTTCTTGTTAAGTTGCATTTCAACTTCATTTTTGTATTGTTTGAATGCATCTATTGCTTCATCTTTACTATTAAGTAAGTAAACATAGCAATATCAAGTATTTTCGTCAATAAAAGTTATGAAATACTTCTTTCTACCGCGAGATGGTATTGACTTCATGTCGCAAATATCTATGTGAATTAAGTCTAAAGGATTTGAATTCTTTTCAACTGGCTTATAAGGATGTTTAACATACTTAAATTCCACATGTATTTGACATTTTGATTTGTTGTGTTCATACTTCGGAAATACTTCCAAATTAATCATTTTTTGCAAGATTTTATAATTGACATGTCCCAAACATATATGCCATAAATCATTTGACTCAAGTAAGTAAGAAGAAGCTAAAATTTTATTATTGTCAACAACCATTACATTCAGCTTAAAAAGGCCCTCAATAAGGTAACCTTTTTTCTAAGTACACCTCGTTCTTACTTATTGCAACTTCGTCTGAATAAAAAGCACACTTAAACCCGTTCTTGACGAGAAGTGAAATAGAAACTATGTTCTTCCGTATTCAGAAACATGACAAATGTTGTTCAGAGTCACCACCTTGCAAGAGGTCATATTCAGAAATATCTTTCCATAACCTTCAATGTTGGCCGTTGCAGAATTTCCCATAAAAATGATCTCATCGGGACCAACGAGAGCATATGAAGCGAATGCTTCTCTAATAGCACAAACATGGTGGGTGGCACCAGAATCAATCAACTACTTCTTACGATTTCCCACTAAGTTGCATTCTGACAATATAGCTCACAAGTCATTAATATCATCATTTGTTTCAACCATATTTGCTTGACCCTTTTTCTTCTCTTTCTTTGGAGCACGACATTCTGCAGCTTTTTGTCCGACCTTTCCACAGTTGTGGCAATTTCTCTTGAATTTCTTCTTGCTGGGATAGTTGTTTGGTCCTGAAGACTTCTTCTGCTTCTTCAGATTAGTTGGAGCAGTTTCAACAATATTTGCTCCCATAATTGTTGAGTACCCACGTGTCTTCTTTTTAGCAGCTTTGTTGTCCTCTTCGATCCGCAATCGAACGATGTGATCTTCGAGTTTCATCTCCTTGCGCTTGTGTTTCAAGTAGTTCTTAAAATCGCTCCATAAAGGAGGCAACTTCTCAATCATTACTGCAATTTGAAATGCCTCATTGATGACCAAACCTTCAATGAAATATTCGTAATTAGTAAAAAAATTAATACTTTCAACAAAAGCATTAATTCGGATTATACCTTCAGTAAGGAGATCATGAATTATAACTTGCAGCTCTTGAACTTGGGTAATGACAGGTTTGCTGTCTACCATCTAATAGTCCAAAAACTTGGCTGCAACAAACTTCTTTAAACTGGCATCCTCGGTTTTATACTTCTTTTCCAGCGCATCCCATAGTTATTTAGAAGTTTCTGTATTACTATAGACGTTGTAAAGATTATCCTCCAGTCTGCTAAGAATGTGATTCTTGAACAAGAAATCTGAGTGCTTCCATGCCTCAGTCACGATAAAACATTCATTATCAGGAGTTGATTCCGGCAAAACCAGAACGTCCTCCTTGATGAAATTCAATATAGACTCAAAGTAGTCAAATAGAAGAACATCTTTTGTTGCTAAAGTTTGAAATCAATCCCGAAAAATGTGGTGGCACAGCGACTGGAAGTAGTCTGTTTGACTAGTCCGTGTCATCAAAGATCGGGTAAGGGCTCAAATTACCTCAAAGAGAAGGTGTTAGGCACTCTTCGAGGTCCGCAACTATGGGTCCCGGCGAACCTTAAACTATGTGGATTGTGAGATTAAACTAGGCAAGCATATAAGTAAGGAAAGATATGAAAGTTTAAAGTCTTATTATGACATAAACCAGTGTAAGAAAAAATATCACTAAACTATATGAATAATTGATGCAAGTTTTAAAGATCATAAAGACTACAACTGCGTAAGGACCAAATCCTTTAGCAAACATAAAAGGAAGAGGGGGGGGGGGGGGGGGGGGA
>MCJB01049384.1:35255-56682 GCA_002018475.1 Nicotiana obtusifolia
CCCCCCCCCCCCCCTCGACACCACCCCACACACAAAATATTTGTTTTTGGCAAGTTTCATTTGAGGGGTTGCTATGGTTTTGCAAGACTGAAGTCTTAGAAGAGGAAAATGAGGAGGGAAATGGGTTTATTGCTTCATTATTTTCCGCTTGTTCTTCTTTCTCTTTTGGTAGCTTCTGCTCTTTCTCTAAATGAAGGTAAGTTCTGTTACTATTATTTTCTTGCTTCCATTAGCTTGTGTAAACCATATTATTTCCTCTATGGTCTTTATTTCTACTCACCTTATGTTCTTGAATATGAGGACTTTGTTTTTTTTATTTATCTGTTTGTGCTTTGCTACTTCTCCACCATCTTTCTTTGAGCTTCTTTGCTAAGTTGCTCCAACACAGCATTATAGGTGCCGCACCTGTGTCAACCGGACATTAGTATGAGTGTGGGTATAGGATCCGTACTGGATCTGGTCAATACGGATTCGAGACGAGATACAATTGATTTCCGAAATTAGAACCAAAACTTGGCTAAATTTTAATAAAATTACATACCTTATTTAGGAAATCAATCCTTTACTTTCTGCTTCTCCTCTTGATCGAGTAGAAAGAGCATTAGAGAGCGGCAATTGAGAGTGGGGAAGATGGAGCGTTCGACAAATTGGGGAAGTGCAAGACTTTTCGACTTTATTTAGATATTATTATATTTAATAATATTGTACTTTTGTAGTGAAAGCTTGACACATTAAGTCTGATTTTTATAATAATAATTAGAGATATAATCTAAATTATAAAAATTAATATTTACTTGTAAATGAAAGATAACTATAAAAAAGTTAACTTGTAGTAGAATCCGAGAATGGACGAAAATCAAGAAATCATGCCTACGACTTGAGAATAAAAAAGAAATCCACACTTTCGTATCTTCGAAGCTTAGAATTTATATTTCGAAAGATCCGACCTCTAGATCCACACCTGTATCGGACATCCGCACTCGTATCCGAGCATCTTAGCTTCTTTGAAGATTTTATATGTAGTCTCTAAGTGAGGTGTTTTCTTGACACTGTTTTCTTTATTTTAAACAATTGTCGTCATTTCAGGGTCTCTCTTCACATTAGCTAGTAAAGTAGTTTTTTCTCCATTCTGCCTTGCAAAGTATTAAGTATATCTTGTTTGAGTCAGGGCAACTGGTGTTATGAAAGAGGCAAAATGTGTTAAAATGAGAATACTTTTGCTACCCTGTCATTTTCTGTGTTCTTCTAAAGAGAGAATTTTTTCCTTAGTAATCTTGACTTACCAAACCTGGTATCTCTCAATGAAAGCATTTCACTTTGTAAAATTCTCCAATATGACCATCTTTCCATATTAGTTCTAGTCTGTATGTGCCTCAACTAATATGCATTCCTCTTCAAATACTAGTATAAAAGACAGGAGGCATGAAAAAAATGTACATAATGACATCTTTCCGTCAATCTTCTTCAAACTTAACATATTAGATCATGGCTAGTTGCTTGCCTTACTAAATTCATGTGCCACAGCGTTGCTGGAAATTGTTCAATGCGCATGCGCTTTCTCTTGTCTTTTCTTAATTAACTGTCAGTTGTTAAATAGTGAGCATAATGTTTTTTCTCAATCTTCATTGAGCATCACCAGGAGTCGCCTTTTTCTCTGTTTCTGTCTTTTGGATGGACCTAAATGTTTCAATTAATATTCGACAAAAAAATCTCAGAAATGGAAAGGTAGATATCGCGGCTTATAGAAAGGTTTCCTTGCTCTAAGTAGTCGTGGTTTCTAATTAGTTTTTTCGTCTTTATGATGCTTTATTAGGAGTGCGTAGACCATCATGGTTATTGACAAAACCACATTTAACTGAATTTAAACTGTTGATGCTTAAACCTAGTTAATACCTCTAGCTCGAGCTATATAAATAGTTAATGCAGTTCAATAAACTTCCATCTATTTATCAAGACATTGCCACCTAGGCATGTGCTACATCTGCGCTAAAAAGAGCTGAATGAGCACAAAATATTCATATTGAGTACTGTACAGAGTTTGTGATGGAGGCTTAGTAGAGTATTTATGGGTTGCTAGAAATTTCTGTTTTGTTATTCACATCTTGGAGCACTGCAAAATTTGAAAGCATGTCTGTTTCTGCAATGGCTTTGGGATTTTCTAAAGTACTAGTAATTGAAGTGCTGGAGCCTTTAGATAGTGTCTCTTCAGTAATAACGTTCCCGTCATAGACTTCTAGCAACTCGCGTCAATGTTAGTCGCAAAATAGGGAGCAACTGTGTGTAAGTCTAATGTTGGAAAATATACATGCCTTAAGAAAAGATGAACAACTTTACTTGAAGTGTGATTCTCTTTGTTAAATTAAATCAATTTGATTATGAAGATTGAGTACTAGAAATAAATTATTGAGTCAGTTGAGAGTACAAAAATGTATTTTCTTAGGGTGCCTAGTATCAATCAGAATTAATTAGTCCAACACATTCTCCTGGATCGGTAGACAGCTAAGGTTTTCCTTTTTCTCTTCTTTTCCTTTATGCTGATTTCCCTTTAATCAGATTACTACTTTCCTGCACAAGAAGTCTTGATTGAAGATCTTCTAGTTGATTGTCCGTGTATGCCGGTTGACTGGGGTGACATTTCTTCTGCTTAAACTAAATTCTCATCCATCTTTCTTCTTTGTTTCAGAGGCTTTCGTCGGTGTAAACATTGGCACCGATGTCTCAGACATGCCCAGTCCAACTAAGGTGGTGGCCCTCCTCAAAGCACAGCAGATTCGGCATGTCAGGTTATTTGATGCCGACCAAGCTATGCTACTTGCACTTGCTAATACTGGAATCCGCGTCACTCTTTCTGTACCAAATGATCAGCTCTTAGGAATTGGTCAATCCAACTCCACTGCTGCCAATTGGGTCTCTCGGAATATTCTCACTCATTTTCCAGCCACCAACATCACAGCCATAGCCATCGGCTCTGAAGTCCTTACCACTCTTCCTAATGCTGCTCCAGTCTTAGTCTCTGCCATGAAATTTATTCACTCCGCCCTTGTTGCTGCTAATCTTGACTCCAAAATAAAAGTCTCCACTCCGCACTCTTCTTCCATTGTCCTTGACTCATTTCCGCCCTCACAAGCTTTCTTCAATCGCTCGTTGGACCCTGTCATGGTTCCATTGCTCAAATTTTTGCAGTCCACCGGATCCTATCTTATGCTCAATGTATATCCATATTATGATTATATGAAATCCAATGGTGTGATCCCGTTGGACTATGCTCTCTTTCGACCCCTTCCCCCTAACAAGGAAGCTGTTGATACGAACACACTCCTCCACTACACTAATGTATTTGATGCCGTTGTTGATGCAGCATATTTTTCTATGTCCTACTTGAACTTCACTAACATTCCCATTATAGTGACCGAATCAGGTTGGCCTTCCAAAGGTGACTCCTCGGAGCCAGACGCCTCTCTTGAAAATGCTAACACTTATAATAGTAACTTGATTAGGCATGTTCTTAACAACACTGGGACCCCCAAACATCCTGGGATTGCAATTCGTACGTATATTTATGAGCTTTACAATGAAGATCTTAGACCTGGTTCTATTTCGGAGAAGAACTGGGGACTCTTCGATTCCAGTGGAATGCCAGTTTATACCATGCACTTGACAGGATCTGGAACGGTGTTGGCAAATGACACTACAAACCAAACCTATTGTGTTGCTAAGGAAAATGCGGAAAAAAAAAAAGTGCAAGCTGCATTGGATTGGGCTTGTGGACCTGGAAAAGTAGACTGTACCCCATTGTTGCAAGGAAATCCTTGTTATGAACCAAATACTGTGATTGCTCATGCATCATATGCTTTTGATGCATATTATCGCAAGATGGGCATGGCTGATGGAACATGCGACTTCAATGGGGTTGCTACAGTCAGTACGACTGATCCTAGTAAGTAGTCAAAACTATGTTCTTTGTGAATACTCATCTTACATGAATTTGAGAACTAAATCATTTGAACCTAAGATCCAACACCACAGAGTCTTGTCCAATTGAAATGCTACCACAAACTTTAATATATTGCCACAAAATTCTAGGTAAGTTTGAGATTCAACTTTCAATTTAACTATTCAGTTTGCTACAAGCATTTGGAAAATGTATATGTTAACCAGGAAAATTAGCCAAAACAAGGGATGAAATCACAAGCTATGAACTGGTCGTTCGCCTAGTATATGTAAAGTTTTCGGCTTCATGGTGCTTCTGAATTATGAATGCAGTGATATAGATTCTTCCACATGAATGCACACATGCATAGCAGAGAATTAAGGAACTCAGCAGCAAAATCTTTTTTGTGTCAGGCAGTGTTAGAAATATTGAAATATAAGCAATAAGTACTTGACTTTTTCCCTTGAAAAATGGTTATTTTAAGCCATTATGAGTTACTGCTTCGCACCTGTTTTCAAGAACTCTTTTTTTCACAAATAAATCTGTATAAATTTGTCTTCTGGCTATTGTTTTGGGGGACAATGTTGTGATTTACATGATTACTGTTTGTTTTCCTATTGCAGGTAATGGATCTTGTATATATCCAGGAAGGTATGGCTTTAGGTTTGTTTATCAGCTATTAGTCAGTCATTCTATGTCGTCTTTGTCTCTTCTGTTAGCTTAATATCTGCAGTTAACATTGCCTTGTTCCTTGTCCCAAAACTTTTTTATCTTGTTCTACTTCTATACTCTTGATACTTACGCTTTGTCTTATTTTCATTTTTCATATAGTGGAGGGAGAAATGGCACCTTCACAAATAGCTCTTCGCATGCTCCATCATCAGACTCAACGGCATCTGGCTGTCTTTCACAATATTCCAATGATGTCCGTACTTTCTTGAGCTCTCTAATTGTTGGTTTGGTACTCGGCACTGCAACTTGCTTGTAGCATAATGTGGATGGTGCTTTACACAGCAGCATATTTGCTGCATTTATGAAACCGGAGACACACTTTTACTCTATAACCTAGCTCCCAATTTTGTTCCTCGTAGGAGGGTTAAGGGTCGCATGGTCTTAAACGGAGCCAGTAACTGGCTTTGAGGTGAGTCCTCTGGAATGGTTTATAGGTGCATTCGAGGCAGAGAAGGTGTGTGGTGGTTGCTGTAATTATCTTAGGGTAGAATCATTCTTTTCTTTCTGAAGCTGAGTTCCTTTGTCTTGAATGGGATTCTAATGTTTTTGCGTAGGATATTCTTCATCTGATTTACGTACAGGCAAGATTTTCTTAATCTTGCCTTAAATTAAAGGTGTGTCCAAATGCTGAAAGAAAAAAAGCTTGGTTAAATGCTTTTTCATTGGCTCAGGGTTGCCTCATAGCCCTCTGGTACGATGGAATATCTCTTCGTATGACCTCTGATATATTCAGACTTTCAACAGCAACAACATATCTAGTGTAATCCCTCTAGTGAGGTTTGAGGAGGGTGAGGTGTATGCAGAACTTACCCCTTCCTTGCGTGATTCAGACTTTGACGCACGATATCGAATGGCTTTTCAGCTGAGTAGAAGAATACTAAAGCTATTACGTTCCACCACTAGTTGTTACACGGATGGTTTTGGTCACATATGTATAGTGAATAACCTTGCAAAAAATAAACTTATTGTAAGAATTACAAACATCGCAGCATATCCTGAAGAAAGCAGAAGTATAAACTGCTGGACGGGATATTTGCCTTTTTACGGAATCTACATTGTGGAAGCTGAACGTGCAATACTAACAATGCATCTGCACAAGCTGCTTCACTCAACTATTCATATTTACTGCATGTACCTCTCTTCAGAATCTAGAGGAAGCAACCGTTTAACACTACATAATTCTGCTGCTGCTGCTACCTTAACCTCCCTCAAGATACTAGAGGCAACAACAACGTAACCACTATTTTCCCACAAGTTGGGTTTAGGGAGGATAATATGTATGCAGACTTTTGCCCTACCCTGTGAAGATAGAAAGACTGTTTCCGAAGACTTTCAGCTCAAGGACCTAACCCCAATACTAATGACCTAACCCCAATACTTCTTAGGCCTACTTCTACCTCTCTCGTGCCCACCACAGCCAATCTCTCATATCTCCTCATGGGGCCATCAACTCATCTCCTCTTCACGTGTTCGTACCATCTTAACACAGTGGTGGATCCAGGATTTTAAGGTCATGGGTGCTCACTTTCTTTTAATATAAAGGTGTTATCAATCACATAATATAAGCGCAAATTATTCGAACGGGGCGATGAAAAAAATTAATGAGAAAAATACGATTACTATTGTCATTAACAAAAATGACTTCTAGCCACGAGTCATGATAATAATGTTATCATTACAAACAAAAGACTTCTAGTCATAACTCACAACTGTGCTCGATGACTTTTCATATGTTGAAAACGATGAATAATAGCAATATAGTATCATTGCTGACACTTGCAAATATCTTACGCTCTACATAGCAAACTAAACAACTATTTAAAATTCATTACCGATGCTGTTACGAAGTTTATTTTGATGTAGTTCATGGACGAGAAAGCTCGTTCCGCAAAAGCCGTAGCAACAGGAAGAATGAGAGTCAACTTGATAAGCAAATAAACAAGTGGCTAAGTTTGATGCAGATCTGACTTAACCAACACTTTAGCAAAGGTCACTAATTCCCTTCATGCCAAAGAACCTCTTGTCAACACCACCGGCATAAACTATAAAACTATCAAGCTGACAACTAAGATTTCGGAGCTTGCTGGTATCAAACTCATTCGGATAATATTCAGCCAACCTCATGATCTTGTTCTTACCAAAATTATCAAATGAATTAATTGGATTTAAGCTAGCCATATCAAGGAGTAAGTAAGTACTCACAGCATCAAAGAGACGGTTAAGCTCTTGAAAATGCAAATCTATAACAATATAAAAAATGTCAACACGCAAATGATGAGAATATGTAATATCAAGAGCTCTACGCTTCGACTTCCCAGGAAAGTAGCGAGCGTTCATCTTTGGAATCATTATATCATGTTTATCACAAAAAGAAGAGACATCTTCCATTAAAGATCCAAATTCATTATTGCTTATCGTTTGTAATCATTGCTTTATAAGAGCAAGTAGTCCATAGCATTGACAATATCTTGATCCATCCGTTGTAATACACAGCTCAAATCATTTGTCATTGTTAAAACGTTTAACATCAAGTGCAACATAAAAGCAAAATCGAATTCCTTAAGACGTTCAGCAACAATTTCGTCGGCATAATTTGGACACACACGTGTAGTAAATTCAAGCACATGAATAATCGATGGAAATAGGACAATAAGGTTATCAACATTTTATAATAAAAACCCCAACGAGTATCGCCTGGTTGCTGAAGCCCACATTCTTGATTTAATCCTCGTCCAATATGCATTTCACCTAATTTGAGTAACTCCTCTAACTTTTCAGCTTGATGTTCTCGAGTCAAATTCCTGCGCTTAAAAGATGCTCCAACAATATTTAAGACATTAGTAACTATACAAAAAAAGTCATCTACATATGAATGCTTCTTTGCAAGAGCCACAAGTGTTAATTGCAATTAGTGAGCGAAACAGTGAATGCAATATGTTGATAGAGACCCATTCAAAATCAAAGTCTTGACACCATTTAGCTCTCCCTGCATGTTACTAGCCCTATCATAATCTTGCCCGCGTATTTGCGTTGGACTTAATAAGTGATCAGAAAGAAAAGAGCAAATTGCCTTTTTCAATGACATAGTCGATGTATTACCAACATGAACAATACCAACAAATCTTTCTATGACTTTGCCTTCTTTGTACATATCTCAAAACAAGTGCCATTTGCTCCTTGTGTGATAGATCTTTTGATTCATCAACTAGTATCCCGAAAAAATTCTCATCCAGGTATTCAATGATAGCTTTGATTGTTTCTTTAGCACAAGCATCAAGAATATCTTTTTGAATACTTGGAGAACACATCATTTCATTTCTTGGAGCATTTTCTAATATAATGCTTCTAACATCCTGATCAATATCTCCATACCATTGCAAAAGCTCAAGAAAGATACCTCTATTTGTAGACGATTGACTCTCATCACGCCCACGAAATGGCAAACTTGGTATCAAAAGAAATCTCGCCGCATCGATTGAAGCACTCAAGCGACGTCGAGACTCACTTTTTTCTTTCTTAGATTGTTTGTTAAAAGAAGTGCGAATTGATTGTGATTGATTCATTAAATCAAGCATCCTGTTGAAACACTTGTTGTGGATGCTATTTACTTCTCCAGCATGAGATTTAAATCTTTTAATAGCCTTGTTCCAAGCTTTAAACATTTTTTGTAAATGCATCTCCCATATCACCATGACTTTCATGTTCATTTTTGAACAAATAGCAACACAAACAATATGCAGCATCTTTTGATATACTGTACTCCAACCACTTAGAATATTGACCCTTAAACTAATCAGGACAAAACTGACACCTTATTTTCCCAAACTTAGTTTTAGAAAAATCATGATTCACAGGCTGGCAAGGCTTTTTTTGAATATAATGTCTTCTAACTTCATCACGTATATTAGGGCTGTATTCTGTAATAGGCTTTCTATCTACCAAATCAGCGTTAAGAGATTCTAAATCAAGATCCGAAAGAAATATGTCCCTCTGAATTTCCGGCTATGGATGAAGCAATAGATGGATTAGTAGAACTAGAATTTGGTTGCCCAACATTCGTTCTATGACAAACCTACCCATCTCGATTCACAAAGATTGATGAAATATTCCTACAGCATAATATTCAATTTTATTCTGTTTTACCTAAAATTCAATTCAAATAATTCAACGAAGTCCTTTTGGGAAACTCATGCCCTCTATAACAATACAAATAATAAAGGAATAACAACATATTTAACCATATTGCATTGGAAAATTAATCACACTTCTTTATCACTTAAAATATCAAAAATATTTATTCTTTCGGAAGATAAGATGAAAACTTACAAATTTTTGAAGCAATGAGCCAATGAAGATAAATTCATCAATCGCACAAACTGATGCTAATAACCTGCATTTTATCCCAAAAAAATCAGTTTTGAATTAAGTCAAAAATAGAGATAAATTTATTTTTTACTATTTTGACAAGTACACATAACTATTGTTTGTTTTCCACAAAATAATTACAATCAGTGGGTGTATTCATAAAAAAAAAATGAATCTATTTTACAAAGCATAGGTAATAAGAATTGTAATTTGTAAAACCCAATATCTTCGATAGAATATTGCCATCTATATCCAAAATCTCTAGCTTAAATCAAATACCAAATCTTATTACCTTGTTCCTTGTGTTTTAATTTTGAGACGGGGAGGTCAAGAAAACTTGTTAATCGCTGTGTAGCCTGTGAATCACACGAGGAGAACTGGAGAAGGATTCTGTTTTAGTACTTTGGTTTGGTGTCTTTTGAAAGCCGACCAACATGTTAACTAGTGTAAGATTCTTTTTCTTCTTTTCCTCTTCTAATTAGTAAATAAGAGGAAATAGAAAAAGGAAAAAAAAGAAAGTAAAAGGAGAGGTAAGTAATAAATCATCATTGAAAAGGATTAGAAAATAAGGAAGCCAACGCTTTATTAAATAAGGAAAAGTGTTATTTTTTGGGAAAAAATAATGTTGCAAGAAAGGCGATCTCGCAACGTCAGTTATCCAGGCGCCCAAACTTCAGCCTCCAAACCAAAGCACCCTTTACACTTTTTGATTAATGGATGCTTGCTAATATATTATATCACGATTCATAAAATTTCTATATTAGTATACCAAGTCCCTGTCGGAGTTAGTGGGTGCTGCACCACCCAGAACCTTACATGTGGGTCCGCCCCTGTTTTAATGTCACTTCATGCATCTTGTCGTCTATGGGAGCTGCTTGCGCCTTGTCCTGAATAATTTTATTTCTAATTAGGGGTGTACATCAGTCGGTTCGGTTCGATTGTGAATGTTATCAGTTTGACATATCGATTATTGGTTTATAAATATACTAAACCTATAACCGAACTGATAAGATATTGGGTATCGGTTAGTCGGTTATCGATCCTTATCGGTTTATCCGATAATAATCAAAAACATCCAAAAATTTTATGTTTTTATTATAGAAATCGTGATCATGCTGTTAAGAAAAAGAAACTGAATTTTTGCTCTTAGGAAAAGAGAGATTAAATTTCAAACTTTAGAAAAGATAACTTTCTTTGCATTTGAAAATACCAATAAATGATCTAAATCTTCAAAGATGTAAGTTAGTAGGAGTAAGGAATAAGACATTCAATAATCTAATCTTACTAACTATCTCGTTGCGGGCGGGTATAATTCACAGGAAATAAAAAAAAAATCCTAATCTTGTAAATGCTAAAGAACCAGTGCAACAAAAGAAACAAATAGAAGAATTAAAAATCTGAACAATTAATTCTTTAAAGTTTAAAAATAAAAATCTTAAATGAAGAATGAAGATGAGAAATTCAGAAATGTTTAAAACTTACTCTAGGGATTAAGTCTAAAGATGAAGAAAAACTGCCCGAGAGAACTGAGAGAATGGAAGAATAAAGACATAAGGTAGCTTTATATACTTAGTGGGTAAATTTATAATTTTGATAAAATTTATTAGGCTATTGGTTAAACAATTAATAAAACTGGGCAAACCGAGGCCCGAACCGATAACCCAACAGTTAAATAACATTAGACCGTTATCAAAGTGTTTACCCAATAACCCGATATCGATAACCCAATAGAATTTTATCGGTTCGGGCCATTGGTTATACCCGATATATGCCCAACCCTATTTCTAATATTATCTCTCCTGAAATACCCGCAAATCCACCTCAGCATCCTCATCTCGGCTACTTTCATCTTTCTAGCCACTCGCCTTAAAACCTCTAGCCTCGTGCTAATACCTCCCCGCGTCTCGTCAATCAGGACAATATCATCTGCAAATAATTTGCGCCAAGGCACTTCCCCTTGAATGTGACGCATAAGTACGTCCATCATCAAAGTAATAAAAACGGGCAAGGAGCTGATCCCTGGTGCAACCCCATTAGAACTGAAAAGTGTTCCGAGTCCCCTCCCACAGTTTTCAGTCGAGACTTAGCTCCCTCATACATGTCCTTAGTTACCCTAGTATAAGCAACAGAAACACCGCTAACCTCCAAACATTTCCAAAGGACTTTCCCTCTAGACTTTGTCATACGCTTTCTCTAGATCAATAAACACCATATGCAAATTCTTCTTTCTCTCCTTATATTGTTCCACCAATCTCCTAACGAGGTGAATAACTTCCATAATCGATCGCCCCAGCGTGAATCCAAATTGGTTCTGGGAAATAAACACACCCTTCCTTACCCTCACTTCCACCACTTTCTCCTACACTTTCATAGTGTGACTTAGCAGCTTGATACTCCCATAGTTGTAATTATTCTAGATATCACCCTTGTTTTTGTACAATGAAATTATCGTACTCTACCGCTAATGATTGAGCATCTTCTTCATCCTAAAAATGATATTAAACAACTTGGCGAGCCACTCCAAATCTTCCTTACCCGTGTTCTTCCAAAATTCCAGCGGGATGTCACTTGGCCTGGTCGTTCTTTCCCTGCTCAACTTATTTCTTCTGCATTTGATCGTTCCCATAAGATCGCCCAGGGTTTCAAACTTTTCTCTCTTTTCAGAACTAAAGAATATACTGACCATTAAGCTCTTCTGCCTGTGGTACCTTTGGTCTGCAATTTCACTCCTTAATGACTCCATCATCCATGACCAGGCCACCAGTGTAAAGGCTATCAAATAGCCAAGTACGGGGGCTAATTAGGGCTAGTAGGTGTTGAAGTTTAGGGAAAATTTTAGGTGTTCTGTCAACTTTATATATAGTTTAAACCAGATATATGTTTTATATTATATTCTGTATATTTGATTTCTACCCAAAAACCAAACCATTTACCGGCAAAAGTATATATCCTCTAAGCAATCTCATATTATAGTATAACTTGCTCACAAACTAAGCGATCCTAACAAAAAGGGATATCGTCATTAATTGTTCACTTATGGAAGAATAAGAGTAATACCGGCTAAAATCATCTCAAAGTTGAAATGAAGAAAGTCTAGTTCTTGCATTTTTCAACCATGGGGTTCACTTTTCACTAGAGTCCGCCTAGATTTGATCGGCTGATTCCCTTAAAGTAGTGTATTGAACTAGAGTTATTCAAAATCTGACTGTAATCGATAAGTCAACCGCAAAATTGACTTATTAGGTTATCAATATCAAGTTATCGAGTAAACGGTTGGTAAACCGATTGAAATTTTATAATTAACACATTTAACGGTGGAAGACAAATTACTTAATTTTTTTATCGAGTAAATCGTTAATTCATTAAGAATTATTATATTTACATTTCTAATCCTATATGTATATAAAGTATCCATTAGAATTTAGTAGTTCATACATAGGTCGGGTTGATTCGGATTTTTCAATTACAAAACCAAATAAATTATGTCGCGTTGTTAAATCTAAAGATCAAACCAAACCAATAAAAGTCGAGTTTTTTAATCTCACTTTTTCTCGATTTTTTCGGGTTTTCAGGTTTTTTCGTTCCCCCCCCCCTCTCCCCTACCATAAAGTCTTCATAGCATAAAACATAGAATTTGTACTCCAAATATTTCTTTAATCCTAGAAAAATAAAACTATATAAGGTTTATTTCGATAAATAACATAAAATTATGAGATGATTCATGACATTATACTAAAAGATTCAACAATAAGGATAATAAAATTGCATAAAACAAACATTATTAATAAGCCATAATAAAAATAAACATAATATAAAATTAATCAGTTGCTAAAATGAGTACAACTAATAAGTACTATTATTTAAATGACTAAATACTAAAAAAAAATTATACTCCTACATTTTATCTCAACCATAGAAAAACTAAAAAACAGATATCCAACATTATTGTCATTCCTAGTACAATTGAATTTGAATGTCTTTGTTAGCATTAATATTGATTTGATTTTGGTTTGGGATTTATTTGAGTTACTAACATTTATGGACCATTCGAAAATTATAAATACAAGCTTGAAATAATACGTCAAAAAATAAAATTATGAAAATGTTTTAAAAATATTTATAAACTATACTACAATAAGTGTTTCTATGTATTAAATATATATATAAACTTTCTATACATGTAATATCGGATTGGTTTGGTTTCGGTTTGACTTTTGTAGTTAAAAACAAACTTAACCAATTATAATCAGGGGTGTTTCTCAACACAAATCAAATCAAACTAAATTAATCAAATTTTATTTTTTCGATTTAGCTTGAATTATTAATTTGGTGCGATTTGTCGTCTTTCTGCGTACACTCCTAGAATTTAGAAACTCTAAAGGCTAAAGCCTCACTCATTTCTTAGGAAATAACGAGCACTCAAAGGGCAGACCTCCGCAGGCCACTCCTTGATATTTCTACTTCACTGGCTATTCCACTGGTGCTCCTCAAAATTGTCTTACTATTGGGTTAGTCTCTCTTCCTTTCCTTGAATGATTTCTTTTTCCAATTACTATTTTAGTATCATTTGGAATGAATTTCACTTATAATTGGAGTATCCAAAAATGTCAAAGTAAGAAAAGAACAATGATGTGTTAGTACTTTTCTTCACATTTCTTGCAGCTGTTTCCTCCCAACCGCCACACCAAGCGACACTACTAGAAAATAGGTCAAAAGCGATCGAAAAAAGCGACCAACGTTGGTCTCAATATGCCCAAAAGCGACCAAAAAGCGACCAAACCGGCTTGGTCAGTATTCAGGTGGTCACAAACAATTTGCGACCAACATTGGTCTCTATCAAAAAAGGACCAAACATTCCGGAAAAACATGTAGAGACCGACTTTGGTCGCAAATTAGCGACTAACGTTGGTCGCTATATTTTTTTTTAAAATTAATATAATTTGGGATATTGCGACCAACCTTGGTCGCTAAAATAATTAATTTTTTTTTAAAATTTTAAATAGGCGACCAACGTTGGTTGCTAATCTGCAGAACAGAAAATATTAATTTAAGATTTGCGACCAACGTTGGTCGCTATACTCCCAGATTTTAAAAATCTGGGTAATATAGCGACCAACCTTGGTCGCTAATCAGAAAATTAATTTTTTTTTTTAAAGTTTAGCGACCAATTAGCGACCAACGTTGGTCGCTAATTTGCAGATTTTTTTTTCTAGTAAATAGCGACCAACTTGAGACCAACTTTGGTCATTTTTTTTGGTTCATTTTTTTCCATAAATAGCCTATTTTAGCAGCTACACCACCTGCCAGCTTACCAAAATCCTAAAATAGGCATTTTATTCCATAAACAACAAGAACAACGACAACAACAATAAACAACAACAATGACATCAACAACAACAAACAACAACAACGACAACAACAACAACAGTAAACAACAACGACAATAACAATAACAATAAACAACAACAGTATTAAACAACAACAACAACAACAACATTAAAGAATAACAAAGTATAAAGTTCAATAGAACTTATACATTAGTTAAATGTTATTACAATTCAACGTTTATTAATGTTTACATCAGGAGTGTCATTGTCCGATGAAGTGTCATCACCAAAATGTTGTGGATAAGGGTGTTGTTGTGTAGGACCGGAGGGATGATAACGGGGATGACGGGAGGAAGTAGCAGGGGGAGGGTGAGCATCTGGCGATGATTCACGAGACCGGGAAATCGGAAAAGCGCCAGAAACCAAGAGAGATTTGAGTTGCTCTTATATGGCAACATACTGAGCATCTCTAACCTTCTCTCTTTCTTCTCTAATCCTCTCTCTTTCCTTGGCAGCTTCTAGCTCGGCTGTGAGCTTTTCCAAATTCTCCTGCATAGAGGAGAGGCACTCCCCATCAAGTTGCTCCGCTTGCGAGGAAGTGCCTATTCCTTGCATTCCAC
This sequence comes from Nicotiana obtusifolia, assembly GCA_002018475.1. Classification (NCBI taxonomy): domain Eukaryota; kingdom Viridiplantae; phylum Streptophyta; class Magnoliopsida; order Solanales; family Solanaceae; genus Nicotiana; species Nicotiana obtusifolia. The sequence goes on from MCJB01049384.1 coordinate 50,231, forward strand.
ACCTATAGCGGTGGAATTTTTTAGCGGGAAGCCCGTATACCTTCCCCCATTTTGGACCGCCAGCAGCCTGCGTCCAGAGTCTTTCAGCATCCTCGTCTGACGGTTGGATTGGGTCGCCCGATGAAGATGGTGGCTGGCTGCGTATAAATTCTTCAACCTCAGCTGTGAAGCAACTCTATAAGAAAAATTACATTGAATTAGTATTCAAAAGTTATATAAAACTAAATCAAAGTACTTAATGAAACTTGAAAACTTACATGTACAGCCGAGGCTCGGTCCTCGACCCACCTTTCTTCATCCGAATCTTTCTTCTTCTTGACAATATGAGTCTGCTTGAATAACTCATCTTGCCTTATCGGACGGCCCAACTTCTTCTCCTGAAAAATCATAAATTTTAGTTAATAAACAGATTAGACGTTGAAAATTAAAATTAAATTAAGCAATTACGTACCATTTTTCTCTTTATTGACCTGAGGCTGATCGCACCTCCAGTGTGCAGAGAGCCTCCCTTCTCCGAAGCACGAGCTTTCTTTCCTTGCTCGCTCTTCTTTAAGAAATCTGCGGTTAGCCATTGCCTTTGCAGATCATCCCATAGACGATCAAGAAACCAGGAGGGCTTCTGGTTCGACCTTCTAGCGTTGGAAAAGCAATGTGACAACCGCTTGCGAGCCTTGAGATAGAAGTTAGCAGCTACCTCCGCACTATAGCGGTGTTCCCATACACACTTGCTCTGTATTTCAGAAGTTAAGTATTTAGATGGAAATATCATAAATATAAATAATTGTACTGCTTAAAAGAACATTTATACTTTAAATTCATTGAAAATTGCCTCCTTAAGCGAGAATGGAAAATCACCCAAGTCGCATAAGGGCCATCATATAGCTTTCTAGTGGCTTGAGTGATTATCCTCGTAGTAACATTACTAGGGATAAACCTTTAATGTAATTAAAAGAAAAGACACATTAATATCTTAGTAAAATCGTACAAAACAATAAACGTTAAAAATAACAAATAACTCTTACCCGTCACCCTCAGGGACTATGATGATCCTGCCATACTGATCACGATGCACCTCCTCGTCATCATCACCATCACCGTCCGAACGATGTACATCAGAGGCATGTGTGGAAGGTGTAGGGGGTCAGAGCTAGAATCTCGCAGGCGAATGCTTGTAATAGATGGAGTCCCCGATGAAGATGGCTGCGAGCCCTGCGACGCAGCTGTATGAGCAGCAACGGGACATGTCACTGATTGCTGTGACCCGAGTGGTTGCGACCCGAGTGGCAGCAACCCCAGTGGCTATGACCCAAGTGGCTGCGGCGCTGATGACTGTGATCCATGTGGATGTGACATGGACCGATGCGGTCCATGCGATGCAGATGGCTGAGATCCACGTGGATATGCTGTAGCTGGACTGTACATCGGACGTACAATCCTAGGGCCCTGTGATGAAAGACTCGGTGTCTGCACGAAGGTGTAGGGCTGGTGATGCTGGGGCAGCTCAGAATAGCCCTGGGGTGGAGGAAAAAACATAGGCATAGGCAACTCTGGAACGGCAGGACAAGTTGGAGTGTAATCTTCTACCCTCCTCCTTTGTTTCCTACCCTTTTCTTGACCCCGAGAACTACTAGAATCATCGTTACCTCGACCCTTGCCTGTCATCTGCATAATATAATACATATTTAGATTGAAAGATATAAAGAAAATATATAGCTATAAATGAGAGTTGTTAAAGAAACCAACTGTTTAAAGCTCATCGTCGTATAGTTCCTCGTCCGAGAATTCTTCTTCTTCGGTAGTTTGAGCTTCATCAGTTGATACTTCTTCTTCGTTTTCTGTAATTCTTACTTCAGAAATATCAACTTCTTCCAGTATGTGATCACGATGTTCCAAATCATTTTCTAAAACTTCGTCCACTATTTGGTCAACAGTGGAGATATCGTTTTGATATGTAACATCTAACACATTCTCAACTTCCACCCTACCCATAGGCTTGGTTTTTATAACAACCCACCAATCAGACTTATTCCGCCGCAATGGATAAGGAGCATAATACACTTGCCTAACATTATGTGTAATTATGAAAGGATCATAGCGATCATACTCCCTCTTATGATTAACCTCAATGATGTTGTACTGATTGTGGACTCTAGTACCTCTTGTTGGGTGTGGGTCAAACCACTTATATCTAAAGAGTATCAATTTCTTGTATGGCCAACCTGGATATTCTAGTTCAATTATTTCTTTGATCACACCATAGTAATCAATATCTCCATATTGGTTGCCATCAGCACCTTGAACCCACACCCCACTATTGTTGCTATTTTTATTTTTTGAGCAATCCTCGGTATGAAACTTATATCCATTCACAACTTACTTAGACATTGTTCTGACCTCAACCCCAGGTTCCCACGATATATCTTTCAAAAATTGGTTTACACCATTATTTGGATTATTTACCTACATATTGTTAAAAAAAATTCATATGTCAGCATAACTTCCAAACATTGTTTACTTACGTAGTGTTAGCATATTTTAAGGAGAAACTTACAAATTGTTTGAACCAAGTATCAAATCTCGTATATACAGCATCATGGCCAAATTGAATGACGAAGTGACTGTGACACATCAAACATTTTTAGTAGTTGCATTGAGATGTAATCACAGTAATTGTTATATTTTAATAACTACTAAATCAATACTTACTTGAGAAATGGTACGACTTCTGGACAATTTAGCAACACGTGAAGTGTAGCCGACTTGAACTCCACATCGCTCAAACTCCTCTTTCTCACATCTTTAGAACATCGGCCTGGTTGATTGAATATGGACATAGGCGGATATGACGGATCATTCATAAGGTCGACTGTGTGCCTGTTGGGCCTATTCCTAGCACATGCCACATTACTCTCAAAATAATAAGAGCAAACATGGGCAGTCTCCTTTGCAAGATATGCTTCGCATATAGATCCTTCAACCCTGTTCCTCTGCCTAACGAATTGTTTGCATTTGCCGATTGTCCTATCATAATTTCAAGTTAGCCAAGAACATTAAAATTAAACAGAAAATTACATCAAACATATAATATTACCTCTCAAATGGATACATCCATCTGCATTGAATGGGCCCTCCAAATCGTGCCTCGTGTACAAAGTGGATTGGAAGATGTTCCATCACATAAAAAAACCTACATGGAAATATCCGTTCCAGCTTAGAAGAGGTGACACGAATGTTCTGGTCCATCTGCAGTAGGTTTTCTTCCCTTAACGTGGAAGAACACATGTCTTTGAAGAACAAACTGATCTCTGTGATGGGTTTCCATATTCTTTCAGGCAAACCACTAAATGCAATAGGCAGTAAGGTCTCCATGAAGACATGACAGTCATGACTTTTCAAATGACTCAACTTCCCCACCTCCATATCAACTTTTCGCCCAAAATTCGAAGCATAACCCTCAGGCATCTTCAGTTTCGCTACCCAATCACAAATTTGCCGTCGTTCGTCCAAAGTGAATGTGTAACTTACTTTGGGTTTGAATACCTTACCATTTTGTGCTGTTTGCAAGTGTAGTTCAGGCCGCCTGCAATATTCTTGCAAGTCCATTCTAGCCTTTGCATTATCCTTGGTCTTACCTTTAACATCCATCACTGTGTTGAACATATTATCAAAATAGTTCTTCTCAATGTGCATGACATCAAGGTTGTGACGGAGAAGATTATCCTTCCAATAAGGAAGATCCCAAAATATACTCCTTTTCACCCAATTGTGAGTAACACCGTATCCTGGGAATCTATAAGGTGGAGCTTCAGTAACTTTACTGAAGCTCTGGACCCTCTCCCAAATTTCCTCTCCTGAAAGTATCGGAGGTGGAAAATCACATTCAATTTTATTCTTTCTGAATGCATTTTTCATCCTTCTAAACTCATGATCAGGAGGCAAGAACTGACGGTGACAATCAAACCATGATTGCTTTCAGCCATATTTCAAAGTGAACTATTTTCCATGAAGTATGGACAAGCTAGCTTCACAGCAGTCATCCACCCAGACAACATTCCATACGCAGGAAAATCATTAATTGTCCACATTAAATTGGCACGCAAATTGAAATTCTGTTTGGTTGATATGTCATATGTTTCAACACCATCATACCATAATTGTTTTAGCTCATCAATCAGGGGTTGCAAATATACATCAATTAAGCTTTTTGGATTACGTGGACCAGGGATAATACAGTTCAAGAATATGTATGGACTAGTCATGCACAACTCCGGTGGTAGATTATATGGTGTAACAAAGACAGGCCAACATGAATAAGGTGTTGCAGAAATAGAAAATGGGGTGAAGCCATCAGCACACAAACCCAACCGAGCATTCCTCGGTTCACTAGCATAATCCGGATACGTCCTATCAAAGTGCTTCCAAGCTTCTCCATCAGAAGGATGACACATAACATCGGGTGGTCTTCTATTTTCAAAGTGCCATCTCATATGAGGAGCAGAGCTCATCGATGCATATAACCTCTTTAACCTAGGTATAAGAGGTAAATAATGCATCGACTTGATAGCGACCATCTTCCCGCTGGAAAGCCTCTTGAAACGAGGCTTTCCGCAGAATTTACAACTGTCCAGACCTGCATCATCTTTATAGTATAACATGCAACCATCTTCACAACAATCAATTCTCATTGACGAAAGTCCTAACTTAGAAACCAATCTCTTTGCCTTATAGAAATCAACAGGTAAGTCGACATCACGGTCAACTAGCTTACGCATAAGGTCGATGAAAGATTCCATGGCTCCTTGAGATATATTCCAGTCAGATTTCATACTTAGTAATCTAACTGCAACAGACAACTTAGAGTGCGGACTTCCGTCACGTAGTGGACGACTAGCTTCCTCTAATTGATCAAAAAAACGTTTTGCCTCATCATTAGGAGTTTTTTCAATAATTTCATTATAATCACCCCCAAAGTGCATCCCAAAAGCATCCGAAACCATATGACGAATTCCGGAATCCCTATTTGTATTATCCACCGACCTACTACTTTCACCCACAACTAGATTATGAAATATCCTATCTCTACCTTCGATCTCTCCATGATTAATCCACACAAAGTAATTTTGTATAAACCCCTTTCTATAAAGATGAACCTTAACTTCATCCGGTTTTCCAAACTTCATACAGTCGCACTTAGCACAAAGGGCACCTAATTACTCCTTCAATTAGGTATGGTGGAAGTGACATTGCATGTCTAATAAAGTCATCCACCCCTTCTACAAAATCCTTCCTCAATCCCCGTCGATTAGGATAATTCCTATTGTACATCCAAGTATGATGTTCCATCTATACAAATAAAACAAGAGGAAATTAATTTAGTTAATTCATATTCCAATATTTTTCTAGTTAATTAATTTCATATCCTAAAATTTCAGTTTCCCTCATGTAAACTAGAAAGTTCGTACCTAATTTAGAAGATTACAACATGTGATATGGATTTGCACAAACAAGATGTTGCATAAACTAGAGATGCTATTTGTTCAAAATATAAGCATTTAACTATTTAATCTTTAGGATAATTTTCGAGAGAACTATAAATTAATGCTATATTCATAACAATCTTCAAATAGCTAATGCAATCTACTGTAAAAATCAAATATTGTAACAAACACACTAAAAATAACAAAGATTGAAGGTTATAACTCTAACCTTGAATTTTTTATAGGTGGAGAAGAAGAGAGAGAATCGGCAGTGGACTGACAGCAGCAGTGGCGACTGGAACGACGACTACCGGCGGCGAAGTGGACGGACGAAGCAGCGGAGTGGTGGCGCGGGGTGGGTGAATGGGGTTAGGGTTAGAGAAATAAGGGAATTGGGGAAGTTTGACAAAATGAACTGAAGCCCCGATTTTGTTTCTGTAACTAGAAAAAGCGACCAACGTTAGCAACCAACGTTGGTCGCTTAATAAAAAAATTAAAATTCAAATTTGCAGCTAACGTTGGTCGCTTTAGTCTGTTCTATATATTACATATGTATTTATTAATATTTTTATATATATACATACTATATTATATATTGGTTTACTTATATATATGTGTATATATATATATATATAAGTAAATCAATATATAGTATAGTATATGTATATATATAAATAAATAACACTTAGTATACATATACACTTATATTATACTATATATATCGAATATAGTTTAGGTATATATATATATATATATATATATATATATATAAATAAGTCAGTATCTATTATAGTATATGTATATATATAAATATTTATTTAGCTAAAATTATATCGAATATAGCTTTTATATATATATATATATATAGTATAATATAGTATAGTATATATATACTAAGTGTATTGCATATACTAAGTGAATTGTATAGTGTATTATACAATACTATATATATATATATAACTTGATATACTATAT
>MCJB01049384.1:57141-83334 GCA_002018475.1 Nicotiana obtusifolia
TATAACTTCAATATATATATATATATATATATATATTATATGGATACGCACGCTCCGTAGTACAACTTAACTGCATATTAATCTCTTGTATTACAAAAGCGTTAACGGCTTACATTTATATTATTTAAACATGCAGTAAATACAAATGTGAGTTTAATTTTGGCAAAATGTTGACATGAAAGCGACCAAATGTGGTCGCCAATATATTTACTTTAACATTAGCGACCAACGTTGGTCGCAAAAAGATAATCTGATTTATTTATATTTTTCAGATAAGCGACCAACGTTGGTCGCTTATCTCCCCCAAAATTTACCCCTTAATAAGCGACCAACGTTGGTCGCAAATGTTTATATCTTATATTTTGCGACCAACGTTGGTTGCCAATTGCAAATCGGATATATTTATATTTTCCATATAAGCGACCAACGTTGGTCGCTAATCTTGCTCAAATGTTACCCGTCCAACGTTGGTCGCAAAATATAAACGTGGGTCCACTTTAGCGACCAATATTGGTCGCAAATATTGAAATTTATTTGACCAGATTGGTCTGACCAGTCCGGTCAACATATTGACGAATATTGCGACCAATTAGCGACCAATGTTGGTCGCTAATTTCTTTAAGTTTATTTTTTTTATTTTTTTTACTTGTTTTGCGACCAATGTTGGTCGCTTTTTTGGCAGACCAACGTTGGTCGCTAATTCTTGGTCGCTTTTTTGCTGTTTTCTAGTAGTGCGATGGCCAAAATTATTTCATTGTTGTCAGCTTCTTGTATTTGCAAAGTAAGTACTTGTTGGGATTGAAGTAACAACACATCATGCGGAAGCTAACAAAAAGAATTTTAATGATGATAAAACAAAAATATATAATAATAGAATATGATAAGGAGGTTTGTCAATTGACCTACATATGAAAAAAGAAAGTATAAAAACTATTGAGAGCAAAAATTTTCCCTAATAAAACTCTTTATGACTACATTGTAGATGTTATTATGTCATGATATGAAGTTGGGATTCTCAATTTATAGCACTGCTAAACTTCTCCAAGAAAAGAATTAGTCAAATATGATAGAGATCTACATTTTTCTTTTAGGAAAAGTAAAATCAATTATGGCAAACTATATTTTTTTTCTTCAAGAAAAAGTATCAAATAGGAAAAGAAAAGCAGGACAAAATCCTAATAATTCTTTCCTTTTGGCTTAAATTTTCTTGACAAGCTTGATCTGCCTTCTTCACATAATCTTCATCAATGCTGCTTGTCATGATTAAAAGTGGGTATAGGTTAAAAGTCGGAGCCTCGTGTGTTAAAAGTGTGCATTTGTTAGGAGTGTTTAAATCAAACCGGAAAATCGTCAAACCGAAAAGTCAAACCAAACCGAATAAAAAATCCGATTAGATTTGGTTTGGTATTGAGTAAAAAAATACAACCAAACCGACATATAAATATATTATTTTTATATATACTTTTAGGACTTCATATAGAATTTTCTTTAAAAAATTTCTAGAAATATTTGGGATCATCTCATGAGATGTAATATTTAATAGAAAGTGCATCCATTTTTATTTACTTTAAATAATGGGTTGTATCATCACTTTCTTATCAAGTGTTATTGAAATGCATCAATCTCTTTATTCTTCCATATTCATATTTCAAGATCTATTAAATTCTTATATTTTTTTCGAATTTGAAATGGTATTATGATAATTCTAAAACTAAATAGAGCATATCATTACTTAAGTTTTATATTTATTTTTTATTTAATTATTAAATTTGGTTAACCTTAAAAGCATACATTAACGAAAAGTTACTGTTAGACGACTAAGAAAATATCTATCATGTGTTACTAAAAATAATCTCCCAGAAGAATATTTTAACAGATCATATGTTTGTCAGTTTTATTAAATTTTTACTAAATATATATTCACTTACCTAAACTTTATCTATAACTTTAATAAAGTAAGATCAAAATAATATTCATGTAATAAAAAAAATAGAAAAACCCGTAAAAACCAATAAAATCGAATCAATCTAGACCGATATAGTTGGTTTGGTTTAATTTTGATAAAAATCGAACCAACCTGGTCCATGTACACCCCTAATTAAAAGTATTAGAGCCATGTATTAAAAATGAGCAATGTTAAAGTAAATCCCTACATTAAAAATGAGCAGGGTTAAAAGTAGAGCCTGTGCCTTAAAAGTAAGGATGACTTAAAATTTTAACTCATAAGCATGGGTTAAAAATGGTTTTAGTTTTGTTTATGCAGCAGCGTATAGATTTTTAAATATAGGTGAAAAATTATCACATGTAGTATATGAGATCGATCTTTTTTTTTTGGAAGTTTTTTCTATGTATACTATAATAAAAACTTTGTTATCTATTTTATCTAGGTTTTGTAGTTTTCAAAAAGTATCTAGGTTTTTTTACAAACTGTATGTATTCCCCCTTAAAAAGTTTTCACCCCATTATAGTACCTTAAATTAAGGGATTGAATTATATCCTTTCTTTTTTTCTCTACTCCCCTCCCTCCCTTTTTTTTTTACCCAGATTTGGAAGCAACTTCTTCTTCCAATATTATTTCACCAATTTTTTTCTTGCAGTTTCTCGAAAACTCTGTACAAGATACTCTCTTCTGGCATAAGAAGCCACAAGAAAAATGCAAATGGACAAAAAAAGTCTTGAACCAAAAAAAAAAAGCCATACTCTCCATAGAAATGGAACCAAAGAAATGGTTATTTTTTGTACGTTAACATTTTCGATCCTATACAATTTTGAAGATCCATCACTGTAATTATAGGAAGTTTGAAAATTTTCTACCTATACATGTTACTACTCTAAAAACTAATATAATTCTGACACAAGATTGTATTGTACTTGTATCAATGTTGTATCAAGCATTCTTTCATGTATTGATGCATTAAATACAATTCAGATACAAATTTGATACAATCCTAAAAAAATTCTTACACAATTCTGTACAATTACGATACAACTTAAAATCAACTCTTAACTTAAACTGATACAACATCGTATTATACTTGTATTAGTATTGTATCATGTATTGTTTTAGGTACAAATTGTGATACAATTATGATACAATCGTGATACAATTCTTAATTATGATACAATTTTGATCATCATCTTTTTCAAGTTTCAATCTAAAACATCCATCTAGAACTAACTCTAAACTTAAATTATGATACAATATTATATTATAATAGTCTTAGTAATGTATCAGAATTGTCTTAGGTATTGATGTATCATATACAATTCAGATACAATTATGATACATTTATCATACAATCGTAATACAATTTCGAAACTTCTTCTTCCTCGAGTTTCAATATGAAATTCTACCTGAAATCAACTTTAAATTTAAGTAATCTCCCTTAAAATTGAGATATGAACCCTAAAGGATATTTTCTATCGTTTTCAAGAGCACCCAATCTAAAGAAATCACAAATTCGTAAAATCCGGATATCTAATTCAAAGCTTCGAAACTTTTTAATGATATGTCAATGACAGACCCCTCTACCCGCAATTTCAGAGATAATATCGATGGATTTGTTAATAGTTGAAACTTTTTTAATAGTTGTTTGTGGAATTGATTCAGAGAAATATATGATGCTATAATTTTAGAGAGATAATAGTTTGATTTGTATGAAAGAGAGAGAGAGATTGGTTGATTTGTACGAAAGAGAGAATGACTTTAAAATCTTTTGAAATTGGGAATAAAATCGTGATGTAGGAGGCTAATTAAGGTGATAGATGCGGATGGGGGGATACAGTTACAAATTAATCCCTATATTTAAGGGATCCTTCTTTTATCATGATTTTGCACATAAATAGTAAATATAGATACACAATGTAATTTGTAAGGAACATAAAGAAAAGTAGTAAATAAGTTTCTAATATAGTATATGTCACAAGCTTAACTCTAGTAAGCTACGTGCGGACAGCAAGATAGCATGTATGCTACTGTTAGCTTTAGTCCTACCCAAGAAATAAGTACAATGTCGTGCTTGAACCAAGGCAATCACACAAACTCAAAGGTTGGAAAGATAATGAACTGAAAGACACACAAAGGTTGGCCAATTTTCGGATTTACTTGATATACAAAAGAAGAAATACAAGTGTATGAGATCTGCCTTCTAGCAAGGCCTATACATGTCTATTTATACAATGAATGTCCACTGGAAGATTTGCTGACAATGGACCGGTCCAACTGTGAGGCACAGCTTTCTGCTGGCATCAAGTGATCTCCATGATTATGTTGGCAGCCTTTGTGCCAATGGTCTTGTCCAGCTGCTGTGCCCCAGTTTTTGCTCGCAGATAGTTGCCTCCATGATTGCCCTGGCAGGCTGTGGTCCTACCCAGCTGTGCAGCACGTCTTTGCTGGCAGATAGTTGCCTCCATGATTGTCCCGGTAGGCTATGGTCCTACCCAGCTGTGCAGCATGTGATCTCGCTGGTAGAGTGTGGCCTTCATGATGGCCCTGATAGCCTGTGGGATTTTTGCCTCCATGTGCAAAGACCATTTGGTCTTTGGCAGCCAAGTTTGGCTCGGCTTGCGGCCCCTTAGGCGGAAGATTCGTTCAGGAATTTTGCGGGGCGGTACACTCTCGCCCACTTGAAATGGCGACGACCGCGACGCCACAAAGTTTCAAGTAATTATGAACTTGATCTTTGAACGGCCATAGCTCCTCCTATTTTTCCCACGATGCCTTCTCGGGTGGTTGCCTTTTCCAATGGACAAGAAATTGTGCGCTAGAATTGCCTCAACTTACGCCTTCCACCACTCGATGATTGATAATGGCCTCGACTTCCTTGTCGATGACCGAAGGGGTTATGAAAAGGGCATAAGGACTTGCTACTGAGAGAAAATCCATCTTCCATAAGTTCATATCACATGGCACCTCCAGAGTTGGAGGATTCAACGAAGCAACCCGAAGAGTTACTTGAGTCGGGCATGTCAGTCCGTCAAAGGCACCCTTTGGAGACATGGGTGATGTGGAGCGGGGGCAATCCAACCGACCAAATGTTTTCATAACCCTTCGATCGTCTACTATGAAAGACATGAATAGGCCTTTTCACTGCTATGCTGCCCCTCTATCAAGCAGAACCAACACTAGTTCTCCCTTGGTTGGCTGACTTTCGGCCAAAGGGGCCCTTTGAGGGCATCCAATGATTTTCGTAAGGGCCCAAATGTTTTCCCATTGATGGCCGTCCAAGACTTGAGCTCGTGTAAGCCTCGTTGTCGCTGGAATCACGAAAAATTAATAGGTGCGACGGCGGGGCGGTACACTCTACCCCACCTGAAATGGCGACGACCCCAGCGCCCAAAGCTAAAGATAATTGTGGACTTGTTCCCTGAATTGCTACAAGTATTCGTATTTCTTCCATGATGCCTCCTCCGGTGAAGTTCCTTTCCAGTGGACAAGGAACTACGCATTCGAATAGCCCCAACCTTTTCCATAGACCAATTAATGATCTATGATGGCCTCTACTTGTCTGTCCGTTGCCGGAGGATTAACAAAAATTTGATTGCGGCTAGAGGTGCCGGAGGATTAAACCTTTTCCATGGACCAATTCGTATTTCTTCCCAGCACTTGATGGAGCAAGTTCCCTTCTCCATGTTAGCTTTCTTCCTCCTTCGCCAACGCATAGCAGTGTCGGTTAGATACATCGTCGCTGCTCGGATCTTGGCAGCCTCGTCAATGATGTTGAGGTGCTCAAAGTAGTCCTCCATCTTCTAAATGAAGTTCTCTACATCTTGGGCGTTTCGTTCACCCCTAAACTCTTTTGGTTTTGGGCCTTCGATCTTGGTTTCACGCATTGTTACATGACCAGTGCCACCAGCAAACCTTGCTGCCTGCAGTTGTTGCTTTAGGCTTCAACTTCCCCGTGCAATGCCGATACAATCTTTGTCAGCTTAAGCTCAAGGTTGGTCAGTCCTTCCTTGTGCTCCTCGATCATTTGGTCTAACGTCTCCTAGCTCTTCTAGGACAGCAGGCTCAAGCGAATAGAAGTTTCCTTCAACAACTTCAATGCGCCAGTTTAACGCAGCTAAACCAGCTTCAGTTAGATCCATTCACACGTCCAAATGATTTGAGGCAAAACCCTCATAATCTTCACCACGACTAACAAGTTGTGGGGGTGGCTCAAAAGCTAGCACCGCACTTGTTGCAACTATGGTGGGATCTCGCACCGTGCTTGTCCCTCCCTTCTTTTGTTTCTGTTTCTGTGTTGGTTATTCATCTCTCTCATGAAGGTTGCCTAGAGTAACATTATCTCCAGCTGTTGCCATGTTATTAACCTTTTGCTCTGATACCACTTGTCACGAGCTTAACTCTAGTAAACTACGTGCGGACAGCAAGATAAACAGTATGCTACTCTCAGCTTCAGTCCTACCCAAGAAATAAGCACAATGTCGTGCTATAATCAACGCAATCACACAAACTCAAATGTTGGAAAGATAATGAACTGAAAGATACACAAAGGTTGAAAGGCCAAGGCTAATTTTCTGATTTACTTGATATACAAAAGAAGAAATACAAGTGTATGAGATCTGCCTTCTAGCAAGTCCTATACATGTCTATTTATACAATGAATGTCCACTAGCAGATTTGTTGACAGTGGACCCGTCTGGCTGTGTGGCACAGCTTTCTGCTGGCATCAAATGATCTCCATGATTATATTGGCAGCCTTTATGCCAATGGTCATGTCCAGCTGTTGTGCCCCTGTTGCCTCCATGATTGTCCTAGCAGGCTGTGGTCCTACCCAGCTATGAACAACGTCTTTTCTGGCAGATAGTTACCTCCATGATTGTCCTGGTAGGCTATGGTCCTACCCAGCTGTGCATCATGTGATCTTGCTGGCAGAGTGTGGCCTCCATGATGGCCCTGACAGCCTGTGGGGATTGTTGCCTCCGTGTGCAAAGACCCTCTGGTCTTTGGCAGCCACATTTGGCTCAACTTACGGCCCCTTAAGCGAAAAGTTGGTTCGGAAATTCTGCGCGGCGGTACACTCTCGCCCACTTGAAATGGCGACGACCGCTGTGCCACAAAGTTTCAAGTAATTATGAACTTGATCTTTGAACGGCCATAGCTCCTCCTATTTATCCCACGATGCCTTCTCAGGTGGTTTCCCTGTCCAATGGACATGAAATTGGGCACCAGAATTGTCCCAACCTACGCCTCGTACCACTCGATGGTTAATAATGGCCTCGACTTCCTTGTCGATGATTGAAGGGGTTATGAAAACATTTGGTTCGCTGGATTGCCCCCTCTCCACATCACCTATGTATCTAAAGGGTGCCTTTGACGGGCTGACACGCCCCGACTCAAGCAACTCTTCGGGTTGCTACGTTGATTCCTCCAACTCTGAAGGTGCTATGCGATACAGACCCATGGCAGATGGCTTTGCTCCCAGTATTAAGTCCGTATTCCCTTTAAGGAATCGCTGTACACATATAGGCAAGGCCTCGTCAACCTTGTCCTCCTTGGTCTCTGTCTCGACTGTGAAAACTGTTGCTTCTTCTTCCTTGAAGCCTTTCATGATTTTCATCGGGGACAGTTGACTTACAACTTTCGGCACCCGAACTTTTGGTACCACACATGGACCCCTCGGATCATAAATGTAAATCTGGTTGAGATTTGGGCAGATGAAGACCTTAACTTCATCCCAATAATCCAACCCCAATACCAGATTGAAAACGTCCATGGGAACGACAAAAAAACTCACTCTTCCCTGCCAAGCTCCTAAGTCAAGCTGCACATTGTGTGCAACACCATATACGTTGGTGAGGTCGGCTTTTACTGTCTTCAACACCGAACTGCTAGGACCAAACGCAAGGCCAAGTGACTTAGCCTTTGCTTCGGACACAAAATTGTGTGTCGCGCCAGTGTCCACCATGATACAGACTGTCCATTCAATCTTGCCTCCATTAACAAGGATCCTGACTCCCTCGATCGGGGATCCTTGCCCACTAAAGCGTGCCTAATGAGTGAACCAGTTTGGCAATGTCATGCTTCCCGTGAGCAACTTGCTTCAAAGCAGGCTCTTTGGCCAGCACCACACATAGTACCATGTAGCCAAGATGAGCTAAGTTCGACTGTAGCTGAACTGCTTCAACAGCTTGTGCATCAGTGTGGACTCTCTCCTCTGTTAGTCTCCGCTCGGCCGTGATTAAGCACCAAGTTTCTTCGTAGAAGGACAATCTTTGTAGCCATGAGTAGGGGCCTTGCAGATGTAACAACCATCGCGGGACCAACTTCCTTCTTTCTTTGGTGATACCGGTCGAGCCAATAAGACACCTTGTTGCCTTCTTCTTTGGAATCGCGGTCCGGGGCAGCAGCTTGCTTTCCCTTCTCCATGTTAGCTTTCTTCCTCCTCCGCCAACGCATAGCAGTGTCGGCTAGATACATCATCTCTGCCCTGATCTTGGCAGCCTTGTCAATGATGTAGAGGTGCTCAAAGTAGTGATGCATCTTCCAAATGAAGTTCTCGACATCTTGAGCGTTTCGTTCACCCCTAAACTCTTTCGGTTTTGGGCAGGCCATCGATCTTGGTTTCATGCACTTTTACATGACTAGTGCCACCAACAAACCTTGCTGCCTGCAGTTGTTGCTTTAGGGCTTCAACTTCCCCGTGCAACATCGATATAGCCTAGGTCAGCTTAAGCTCAAGGTTGGTCAATCCTTCCTTGTGCTACTCGATCACTTGATCTAACGTATCCTAGCTCTTCTAGGGCAGTAGACTCAA
Organism: Nicotiana obtusifolia; assembly: GCA_002018475.1. Lineage (NCBI taxonomy): Eukaryota > Viridiplantae > Streptophyta > Magnoliopsida > Solanales > Solanaceae > Nicotiana > Nicotiana obtusifolia. The sequence goes on from MCJB01049384.1 coordinate 65,901, forward strand.
GCGAACAGAAGTTGCCTTCAATAACTTCAATGCGCCGATTTAACGTAGCTAAACTAGCTTCTGTGAGATCCATTCTCGCATCTAAATGATTTGAGGCAGAACCCTCACAATCTTCGCCATGATTAACCAGTTGTGGGGGTGGTTCAAAAGCTAGCACCTCATTTGTTACATCTATGGTAGGATCTCGCACCTTGCTCGCCTCTCTCTTATTTTGTTTCTGTTTCCATGTTGGTGATTCGTCTCTCCCACGAAGGTTTCCTAGAGTAACATTATCTCCATCTAATGCCATGTTAGTAAGCTTTTGCTCTGATACCACTTGTCAAGGGATGAATTTCTTACATACGTCAGCGACATTAATAAGCCCGTGCAGTGCCTGTAGTCATCCCTCGCTACAGGCCAACATATCTTCTTTCCCAGGTTTTCTAGCACGGTCCGGTGCCTGTGGTGAAGCTTGTCTTGGAGGCTTGCTCCTACTGTGACGCCTGTCTGATATCTAGGCTCATGGCCTCGACTAACTGTGGTGCTTCTCATCTTGGATCTCATCCATGCGCGCACCCGGGGTTGGCTAAGGACATGTCTGTCCCTCGCGTAGAACTGAGCATTGTTCTCGCATACACAGTCCAATCTTCAAGCTTGACACTCGCCGCGTGCATCTGCACCCAGCTTGTGCTTCACCCGAGTAAGGCAACCTTTAGTCCTTGGCCTGCGTCATGTGCGATATACTTCCATCCCACGTAGTGCAGTATCGCCCCACAACTACATGTCTAGGCTAATGGACACTTGCTCGCATAGCTAAACCCAAGCTCTGCTCACAAGTAGATACATGAGGCCCCTAAGATAGGTGATTCTAGTGTCCAATCGGCACGGAGGTCTTTGTCTACCATTTCGGTATCCCGCAGGGCATAGTCATCCCACATATCAAGCCTCCAGCGGCCGTTGGGTGCTCAACGCTAGCCCTAAGGCGTCACACCGTCCATAGAGTTCCCTAACTCGTATGGATACCTAAGACACTCCTTTGAGTCGTCTAGGTAGGACCTTGAGGTTCCCCCTCAAGGTGGCTCATTTGGTACGGCTTGGTGTCAGCACGCACGGGGGAGGCATGTTGAGCTTCAATACCTCTACCCCCCTTATATATGCTAAAAATTAAAAATCCCTAGATTCCCCAATAGACATGTCTACGCCGAAGAATCATAAGGACCCTTTCTCATCGAATTAGAACCCCCAAATGTGGGGTGTGACATCCTCCAACACTCATTCTGTCATCGTCACCGGTAACACAGTAATGCCTACGACATCCCTGAGTCTGCCCCTCTGAGGGATGTATACCGCGGCTCCCTTAATCTTGTGGGTCGGACTTCCTCGAAATCCTGCTCAAAATAGAGTGGTGCCCCTTGCACTTCTCCCCCCAAGTATATTCCAAGCGTGCCTCTGCACTTCAAATTCTTTCAGTGTTCACTTGGAAAGTGCCTCCGCACTTGCACCCTCTGGTGTCTAACTTTGTGGTGACCCACACTAGTCAACCACACTATGACCCTCACGGCCTTCATGTCCGTCCGAAGCTCTTCCCTAAATGGTAAGCACATTATAGTATTGTTTGGCGCAGCTCCCGCAGTTCAACGACTCGCGTAGCTTTTTCTCTCATGGCTCAACAGCACACAAGGACTTTTTCGTGCCTCCGGCGTAGCTCCCGTAGCACTTTTTTCGCCCTCTTTACCTTGGAATAGGACTCACAATTTTTCCCCAATGCCTCTGCATAGGCGGATCCTTCCACACTCAATGTGGTGGATACTTCTTAACACACTTGTCCCACTTGGCATACTAGACCGGCTTTCAGAAACTCATGCTGCAACATGGAACCTTTGGCAACTCGGCTGTTTCGTGCCCTCTGGCACTCATCAAGCTCTTGGGACGTAATCTTGGTGACTACTACATTCTCAGAGTTCTAGCATCACCACATTCAAGAACAAAGCTCTTTGTTTTCCTACTGTCACTTCCTCAACAAGTACCCAATGCTCTCGGTAGTAACTCTATACTCGCCCAATAGACAAGAACCCTCTTGGTTCCTACTAGCACGGTTCCCAGTTGGGTGTGCCTCGCACTTGGCCCCATCTCACTGGTCCCCGATCATACCACGTACCCCTTTCCAGAATGAAACCTTCTAACTTGGAAATCTCCTCAATTCTGAAGCTTCGCTATTTCCTTCGAATTCGCCTCCTCACCTTGGCAATTCAACACTAGGCCATCCCATCTCTCTAGAAGGTCCCTTCTCAATGACCTCGGGCAGTTCATAAGTCTATCCCGCAGGAAAGGCACTCAAGTGATGCGATGCTCGCATCCTCATCAAGATCTACGCACGATCATGCCTAAATGTTTATAGTTTACGGCTCACACTCTTTGCAATTTGGCTTCACGACCTGAAAAACATGGTATTTTCCTGACCACCCGATTTATCGGCATATTATCACCTTCGACGGAAGCCCAGACTTTTGAGAGAAACTGGGGTCACCCATTTCCTTCTTCAAAATGGACAACAGCTCCAACTGGCTGCTTAACATGAAAAAACACCGCAACCTGACTAGCTTCCAACGCTACTGAACCCTCTTGGTCCAAGTGGTCTTCAACCCATGCAAGGAACGCTCTCAGTCTGTATTCGACATTCTTTATGCCCATGCCTTGCTTAGAAAAGCTGCTAACCCACTACTAATAGAGCTTTTGATACACTGTTGGATCATCACAATCAAGAACAATTGAGCTTCTGCTAACCGTCTGTCCCTTCTTGTGGAACCACCCCAACAGCATCGCATAATGGCTCTCTTTACAAGCCAAACGTGCCTTAATAGAATCCCTCTGAAAACAGCATCCGCTGCACAGAAGACATCCCTAACGATATTTCAATCAAACTAGGATGCCCCAAAATCACCTTCCAAAACACAGACGATGGCGGAAACAACAACTGTGAAGTGGTCTGATTCTGATAGTCGTAGTTCATGGTTGACAAAGCAATTCTGGCAGTAACTCAAGCAACCTATCCCTTTTCTGACAAGTAGTATCGGGTTCTCAATCTTTGGTGGCATATGAGCATCAATCTCTGCTTTGATATGTCACGTCGCAACGAAGAAACCCACGTTGAAGAGAACCCAGAAGTGCAGAGAGGTACAACCAGGAAGCGCGACAAAAGTAGGGCCAGAGACACATCCCAATCGTGCTGAAGCAACGACAAACACACGAAACAAGCAAGTAAGAAATGAAAAGAGAGACAAAGATGTGGAAATAAATAGCTCTTGAGGTGCCTTTAGTCACCCCTCGCTACAGGCCAACCTATCTTCTTTCCCAGGTTTTCTAGCACGATCATGTGCCTGTGGTGAAGCTTTCCTAGGAGGCTTGATCCAACTGTGCCGCACGTCTGATGTCTAGGCTCATGGCTTCGACTAACTGTGTCGCTTCTCGCCTTGGATCTCATCCATGAGCGCACTCGGGGTTGGCTAAGGACATGTCTGTCCCTCGCCTAGAACTAAGCATCATTCTCGCATACACAGTCCAATCCTCAAGCTTGACACTCACCTTGTGCATCCGCACCCAACTTTTGCTTTTCCCGAGAAGGGCAACGTTTAGTCCTTGGCCTGCTTCATGTGCGTCTTTCATAGCATGCCTATGGTTGTCTTATGGCATGTTCCAACATAGCCCTCGCGACATACTTCCATCCCGTATAGTGTAGTGTCGCCCCACAATTGTACTTCTAGGCCAACGGACCCTTGATCGCACAATTGAACCCAAGCTCAGCTCGCAAGTCGACACATGCGGCCTTTAATATAGGTGCTTCAAGTGTAAAATTGGCACGGAGGTCTTCGTCCACCATTTTGGTAGCCCGCAAGGCATACTCATCCCACATATGAAGCCTTCAGCGCCTGTTGGGTGTCCAACGCTAGGTCTAAGGCGTTACGCGGTCCATAGAGTTTCCTAAATTGTATGGATACCTAAGACACTCCTTTGAGTCATCCAGACAGGCCCTTGAGATTCCCCCTCACGGTGGCTCATTTGGTACGGCTTGGTGGCAGCACGCACAGGGGAAGCAGGTTGAGCTTCAAAACCTCTACTCCCCTTATATATGCTTTAAATTAAAAAACCCAAGATTCCCCAACAGACATGTCTATGCCAGAGAATCAGAAAGACCCTTTCTCACCGAATTAGAACCCCCAAAATGCAGGGTATCACATCCTCCCAAACTCATTCTGTCATCGTCCTCGATAACATAGCAATGCCCACGACAACCCTGAGTCTGCCACCTTCTAAAACACAAACAATGACGGAAACAACGACTGTGAAGTGGTCAGATTCTGATAATCGTAGTTCATGGCTGACAAAGCAATTTTGGTAGTAACTCACGCAACCAATCCCTTTTCAGACCAGTAGTATTGGGTTCTCGATCTTTGGTGGCATATGACCATCAATCTCTTCTTCGATATGATCTCTGCACTGACATCCGAAATGCAATCGCCATCTCACTTCTGCTCTGACATCATACGTCATGGCATAGTATGGCGTTAATTGGCTCTGATACCACGTGTCACGAGCTTAACTCCAGTACGCTACGTGCGGACAACAAGATAGCCTGTATGCTACTCTCAGCTTCAGTCTAACCCAATAAATAAGAACAATGTCATGCTTGAACCAAGGCAATCACATAAACTCAAAAGTAGGAAAGTAATGAACTGAAAGACACACAAAGGTTGGGAGCCCAAGGCCAATTTTTGATTTTATTTAATTTACAAAAGAAGAAATATAAGTGTATGATATATGCCTTCTAACAAGGCCTATACATGTTTATTTATACAATGAATGTCCACTACAGATTTGCTGGCAGTGGACCTATCCAGCTGTGAAGCACAGCTTCCTGCTGGCATCAAGTGATCTCCATGATTATGTTGGCAGCCCTTGTGCCCATGGTCTTGTCCTGCTGTTGTGCCGCAGTTCTTGCTGGCAGATAATTGCCTCCATGATTGCCTTGGCAGGCTGTGGTCCTACCCAGCTGTGCAGCACATGTCTTTGCTGGCAGATAGTTGCCTCCATGATTGTCCTGGCAGGCTATGGTCCTACCCAACTGTGCAGCATGTGATCTTGCTGGCAGAGTATGGCCTCCATGTGGCCCTGACAGCCTGTGGGATTACTGCCTCCATGTGCAAAGACCCTCTGGTCTTTGCCAGCCATGCTTAGCTTGCAGACCCTTAAGCGTAAAATTCTTTCTGGAATTTTGCGGGGCGGTACAATCTCCTCCACTTGAAATGGCGACGACCGCGGCGCCACAAAGTTTCAAGTAATTATGAACTTGATCTATGAATGGCCATAGCTCCTCATATTTTTCCTACGATGCCTTCTCGAGTGGTTGCCTCTTCCAATGGAAATGAAATTGGGCACTGGAATTGCCCAAACCTACGCCTTGTACCACTCGATGGTTGATAATGGCCTCGACTTCCTTATCGAAGATCGAAGGGGTTATGAAAAAATTTGGTCGGCTGGATTGGCCCCGCTCCACATCACCCATGTCTCCAAAGGGTGCCTTTGATGGACAGAAATGCCCCGCTCAAGCAACTCTTCGGTTTGCTTCATTGAATCCACCAACTCAGGAGGTGCCATGCGATACGGATCCATGGAAGATGGCTTTGCTCCCAGTATCAAGTCCTTATGCTCGACTCGCTGTTCACATGGAGGAAAGGCCTCGTCAACCTTGTCCTCCTTGGTCTCTGTCTCGACTGCCAAAACTATGGCTTCTTCTTCCTTGAAGCCTTTCATGATTTGCATCGTGGACAGTTGACTTACAACTTGCGGCACCCAAACTGTTAGTACCACACATGGACCCCTCGGATCATAAATGTTAATCTGGTTGAGATCTGGGCAGATGAAGGCCTTAATAATTCATCCCAATAATCCAGCCCTAAATCAAACACGTCCATGGGAGCGACAAAGAAACTCATTCTTCCCTACCAAGCTCCTAAGTCGAGATGCACATTGCGTGCAACTGCATATACCTTTGTGAGGTCGGCGTTTACTGTCTTCAACACCAAACTTCTAGGACCAAACGTAAGGCCAAGTGACTTAGCCTTTGCTTCGGACACAAATTTGTGTGTTGCGCCGGTGTCCACCATGATACGGATAGACTGTCCATTCAATCTTGCCTCCATGAACAGGGATCCTGACTCCCTCGATCGGGGCTCCTTGCCCGCTACAGCGTTGACTAACGAGTGAACTAGTTTGGCAATGTCATGCTTCCCGTAAGCAACCTGCTTCAAAGAAGGCTCTTTGGCCAGCACCGCACCCAGTACCATGTTGCCGAGATGAGCTATGTTTGACTGTTGTTGAACTTCTTCAACAGCTTGTGCATCAGGTTGGACTCTCTCCTCTGTTAGCCTCCGCTTTGCGCGATTAAGGCACCAAGTTTCTTCACAGAAGGACAATCCTTGCAGACATAACTAGGGTCCTTGCAGATGTAACAACCGTCGCAGGGACCAACTTCCTTCTTTCTTTGGTGATACCGGTTGCGTCAATGAGACGCCTTGTTGCCTTCTTCTTTGGAATCGTGGTTCGGGGCAACAGCTTGCTTGCCCTTGTCCCGATATCCATGGTCTCTACCAGGTTTGAAGTTGATGTCCTTTGCCTTTGTGGCTTCTGTCCTAATATCATTTAAGCACTCATCCACCGCGATAGCTTCATCGACGTCTTGGACTTGACGCCACTGCAATTCCTATTTGGCGCCATCTATGAAATAGAATAGCAAGTCATCGCTTGCCATGTTGGGAATCTGCAGGATGAGTTTAGTGAACTCCTTCACGTACTCATTAATGGAAGTAGTTTTCTTGAGCTCTCTCAACTTCCGACGTGCCTCATTGACAATGTTTTGGGGGGAAAACGAGTGTTTCAGTTCAAACTTCAACTGTTCCCAGCTCTTGATGGAGCAAGTTCCTTTCTCCATGTCAGCTTTCTTCCTCCTCCACCACAGCATAGCAGTGTCAGCTAGATACATCGTCGCTGCCCAGATCTTGGAAGCCTCGTCAACGATGTTGACGTGCTCAAAGTAGTCCTTCATCTTCCAGATGAAGTTCTCTACATCTTGAGCGTTTCGTTCGCCCCAAATCTCTTTCAGTTTTGGGCCCTCGATCTAGGTTTCACGCACTGTTACATGACCAGTGCCACCAGCCAACCTTGCTGCCTGCAGTTGTTGCTTTGGGGCTTCAACTTCCCCATGCAACGCCGATACAGCCTCGGTCAGCTTAAGCTCAAGATTGGTTAGTCCTTCCTTGTACTCCTCGATCATTTGGTCTAATGTCTTCTTGACGTCTCCTAGCTCTTCTGGGATAGCAGACTCAAGCGAACAGAAGTTTCCTTCAACAACTTCAATGTACCGGTTTAACGTAGCTAAACCAGCTTCACCCGTGCGTGCTGCCACCAAGCCGTACCAAATAAGCCACCTTGACGGGGGAACCTCAAGGACCTGCCTGGATGACTCAAAGGAGTGTCTTAGGTATCCATACGAGTTAGGAAACTCTATGGATCGCGCGATGCCTTAGGGCTAGCGTTGGGCACCTAACGGGCGCTGAAGGCTTGATATGTGGGATGAGTATGCCCTGCAGCTACCGAAATGGTGGACCAAGACCTCCGTACCAATTGGACACTTGAAGCACCTATCTTAGGGGCCTCATGTGTCGACTTGTGAGCATAGCTTGGGTTCAGCTGTGAAGAGCAAGGGTCCGTGGGCCTAGACGTGCAGTTATAGGAAGACACTGCACTATGCGGGATGGAAGTATGTCGCGAGGGCTATGTTGGAACATCCCATAAGACAACCATAGGCATATTATGAAGGACACATATGAAACAGGCCAAGGACTAAAGATTGCCTTGCTCGGGCGAGGCACAAGCTGGGCGCAGATGCACGAGGCGAGTGTCAAGCTTTCGGATTGGATTGTGCACGCAAGAGCGATGCTCAGTTCTAGGCAAGGGACAGAGATGTACTTAGCCAACCCCGGGTGCGCGCATGGATGAGAAGTGCCACAGTTAGTCGAGGCCATGAGCCTAGACATCAGACGGGCGGCACAGTTGGAGCAAGCCTCCTAAGCAAGCTTCACCACAGGCACAGGACCGTGCTAGAAGACCTGGGAATGAAGATAGGCTGGCTTGTAGCGAGGGGTAACTAGAAGCATCGCATGGGCTATTTAGTGCAGCTGACGTACATAAGAAAGTCGGCCTGTGACACGTGAGATCTGCCTTCAAGCAAGGCCTATATATGTTTATTTATACAATGAATGTCCACTGCAAATTTGCTGGCAGTGGACCCGTCCTGCTGTGTAGCACTGCTTCCTGCTGGCATCAAGTGATCTCCATGATTATGTTGGCAGCCCTACCACTAGTCACGAGCTTGACTCTAGTAAGCTACGTCCAGACAGCAAGATAGCATGTATGCTACTCTCAGCTTTAGTCCTACCCAAGAAATAAGCACAATGTCGTGCTTGAACCAAGGCAATCACACAAACTCAAAGGTTGGAAAGATAATGAACTGAAAGAGACACAAAGGTTGGGAGGCCAAGGCCAATTTTCGGATTTACTTGATATACAAAAGAAGAAATACAAGTGTATGATATCTGCCTTCTAGCAAGGCCTATACATGTCTATTTATACAATGAATATCCACCGGCAGATTTGCTAACAGTGGACCCGTCCAGCTGTGTGGCACAACTTTCTACTGGCATCAAGTGATCTCCATGATTATGTTGGCAGCCTTTGTGCCAATGGTCCTCTCCAGCAGTTGTGCCCTAGTTCTTGCTGGCAGAATGATGCCTCCATGATTGCCATGGCAGGTTGTGGTCCTACCCAACTGTGCAGCTCATGTCTTTGCTGGCAGATAATTGCCTCCATGATTGCCCTAGCAGGCTATGGTCTTACCCAGCTGTGCAGCATGTGATCTTGTTGGCAGAGTGTGGCCTCCATGATGGGCCTGATAGCCTCTGGGATTGTTGCCTCCATGTGCAAAGACCCTCTGGTGTTTGGCAGCCAAGTTTGGCTCGGCTTGCAGCCCCGTAGGCAGAAAATTCGTTCGGGAATTTTGCGGGGCGGTACTTGAAATGGCGACGACTGTGGTGCCACAAAGTTTCAAGTAATTATGAACTTGATCTTTGAACGGCCATAGCTCCTCATATTTTTCCCACGATGCCTTCTCGGGGGTTTCCCCTTCCAATGGACATGAAATTAGGCGCTAGAATTGCCCCAACCTACGCCTTGTACCACTCGATGGTTGATAATGGCCTCGACTTCCTTGTCGACGACCGAAGGGGTTATGAAAACACTTGGTCGGTTGGATTGCCCCTGCTCCACATCACCCATGTCTCCAAAGGGTGCCTTTGGCGGACTGACATGCCGCGACTCAAGAAACTCTTTGGGTTGCTTAGTTGAATCCTCCAACTCTAGAGGTGCCATGCGATACAAACCCATGGCAGATGACTTTGCTCCCAGTATCAAGTCCTTGTGCCCTTTATGGACACGCTGTTCACACGGAGGCAAGGCCCTGTCAACCTTGTCCTCCTTGGTCTCTGTCCCGACTTCCAAAAATGTGGCTTCTTCTTCCTTAAAGCCCTTCATGATTTGCATCGCGGACAGTTGACTTTCAACTTGTGACACCCAAACTGTTGGTACCACACATGGACCCCTCGGATCATAAATGTAAATCTGGTTGATATTTGGGCAGATGAAGGGCTTAACTTCATCCCAATAATCCAGCCCCAATACCAAATCGAACACTTCTATAGGAGCGACAAAGAAACTCACTCTTCCCTTCCAAGCTCCTAATTCAAGTTGCACATTGCGTGCCATTCCACATACGTTGGTGAGGTCGGTGTTTACTTTCTTCAACACCGAAGTGCTAGGACCAAGGCCAAATGACTTAGCCTTTGCTTCGGATATAAAATTGTGTGTCGCGTCGGTGTTCACCATGATACGGATAAACTGTCCGTTCAATCTCGCATCCACGAACAGGGATCCTGACTCCCTTAATCGGGGCTCCTTGCCCACTATAGCGTTGCCTAACGAGTGAACTAGTTTGGCAGTGTCATGCTTCCCGTGAGCAACCTGCTTCAAAGCAGGCTCTTTGGCCAGCACCGCACCTAGTACCATTTTCCCTAGATGAGCTATGTTTGACTGTTGTTGAACTTCTTCAACAACTTGTGCATCAGCTTGGACTCTCTCTTCTGTTAGCCTCCACCCTGCCTTGATTAAGGCACCGAGTTTCTTCACAGAAGGACAATCCTTATAGACATGACTAGGGTCCTTGCAGATGTAACAACCGTCGCGAGGACCAACTTCCTTCTTTCTTTGGTGATGCCGGTTGCGCCAATGAGACGCCTTGTTTCCTTCTTCTTTGGAATCGCGGTCCGGGGCGGCAGCTTGCTTGCCATTGTCCCAATATCCATGGTCTCCACCACGTTTGAAGTTGGTGTCCTTTGCCTTTGTGGCTTCTATCCTAAAATCTTTTGACTCAGCCACCGCAATAGCTTCATCGACGTCTTAGACTTGATGCCGCTGCAATTCCTGTTTGGCCTAGTTTTGAAGTCCATCTATGAAATAGAGTAGCAAGTCATCGTTTGCCATGTTGGCAATCTGCAGGATGAGTTTAGTGAACTCCTTCACGTACTCACTAAAGGAAGTTGTTTGCTTGAGCTCTCTCAACTTCCGACGTGCCTCATTGACAATGTTTTGGGGGTAGAACGAGTGTTTTAGTTCAAACTTCAACTGTTCCCAGCTCTTGATGGAGCAAGTTCCTTTCTCCATGTCAGCTTTCTTCCTCCTCCACCACAGCATAGCAGTGTCAGCTAGATACATCGTCGCTGCCCGGATCTTGGCAGCCTCGTCAACGATGTTGACGTGCTCAAAGTAGTCCTCTATCTTCCAAATAAAGTTCTCTACGTCTTGAGCGTTTCGTTCTCCCCTAATCTCTTTCAGTTTTGGGCCCAGCTCTTGATGGAGCAAGTTCCCTTTTCCATATCAGCTTTCTTCCTCCTCCACCACAACATAGCAGTGTTAGCTAGATACATCACTGCCCGGATCTTGGCAACCTCGTAAACGATGTTGAGGTGCTCAAAGTAGTCCTCTATCTTCCAGATGAAGTTCTCTACATCTTGATCGTTTCGTTGATCCCTTAACTCTTTCGGTTTTGGGCCCTCGATCTTGGTTTTTCACACTGTTACATGACCAGTGCCACCAGCAAGCCTCGCTGCGTGCAGTTGTTGCTTTAGGGCTTCAACTTCCAGTGCAACGCCCTTACAGCCTCGGTCTGCTTTAGCTCAAGGTTGGTTAGTCCTTCTTTGTAATCGTTAATCACTTGATCTAACGTCTCTTTGACGTCTTCTAGCTCTTCTAGGGCAGTAAACTCAAGTGAGCAGAAGTTGCCTTCAACAACTTCAATACACTGGTTTAACGCAGCTAAACCAGCCTCGGTGAGATCATTCTCATGTCTAAAAGATTTGAAGCAGAACCCTCACAATCTTCGCCTTGCAGAACCTTGACATGTCTTCTAGGGTACACTAGGAACAGATATGTCAGGGCTATTATGAAGGCCACACTCTGCCAGCAAGATCACATGCTGCACAGCTGGGTAGGACCATAGCCTGCCAGGACAATCATGGAGGCAACTATCTGCCAGCAAAGACATGTGCTGCACAGCTGGGTAGTACCACAACCTGCCAGGGCAATCATGGAGGCAACTATCTGCCAGCAAGAACTGGCGCACAGCAACTGGACAAGACCATTGGCACAAAGGCTACCAACATAATCATGGAGATCACTTGATGCCAGCAGAAAGCTGTGCTACATAGCTGGACGAGTCCACTATCAGCAAATCTGCCTGTGGACATTCAATGTATAGATAGACATGTATAGGCCTTGCTAGAAGGCAGATCTCATACACTTGTATTTCTTCTTTTGTATATCAAGTAAATCCAAAAATTGACCTTGACCTCCCAACCTTTGTGTGTCTTTCAGTTCATTATCTTTCCGACCTTTGAGTTTGTGTGATTGCCTTGGTTCAAGCACGACATTGTGTTTATTTCTTGGGTAGGACTGAAGCTAAGAGTAGCATACAGGCTATCTTGCTGTCTGCACGTAGTTTACTGGAGTTAAGCTCGTGACAAGTAGTATCAGAGCAAATGGTTATTAACATGGCAACAGATGGAGATAATGTTACCTAGGCAACCTTTGTGGGAGAGACGAATCACCAACAAGGAAACAAAAAAGCAAAGAAGAGAGGGACGAGCAAAGTGCGAGATCCCGCCATAGCCATAACAAGTGAGGGACTAACTTATGAGCCACCCTCACAACAGGTTAGGCAGGGCGAAGATTGTGAGGGTTCTGGCAGAGTGTGGCCTCCATGATGGCCCTGATAGCCTGTGGGATTGTTGCCTCCATGTGCAAAGACCCTCTGGTCTTTGGCAGCCAAGTTTGGCTTGGCTTGCGGCCCCTTAGGCGAAAAATTCGTTTGGGAATTTTGCGGGGCGGTACAATATAGCTAGGTAAAAATCTCTTTTTTGGGGGGGATAGAAATCTTCATTATGATCAAATTGGTTGTAGCTTGATTTGAATTCGTCGAGAATTTTTCTTCAATCTCTCTTTGAACAATTTACTCTGATACCACATGTTGGGATCGAAATAATAATGCATCATGCTAAAGCTAACAAAGAGAACTTTGATGACGATAAATCATATGACAAAATAAAAATATATTATAAGAGAATATGATAACGAGATTTGGTCAATTAACCTACATATGAAAAAAGAAAATGTACTATTGAGAGAAAAATTTCTCTCTAACTAAACTCTTTAATGACTACATTGTATATGTTATTGTGTTGTTGTGTGAAGGAGGGATTCTCAATTTCTAGAAGTGCAAAACTTCTGCTCCAAGAAAAAGATTAATCAAATATTGTAGAGGTCTACATTTTCTTTTAAGAAAAGTAAAATTATTTATAGTAAATTATTTTTCCTTTCTTTAAGAAAAGGTAAAATTCAAATATGAAAAAAAATTAGGACAAAATCCTGACAGTACTTGCATTGTCACTTCTTTGATTAGAAGTAGAGTGTACTGCTCTTATTTTCCTTATCTCTTTGATTTAGCCGATAAACTGTTCGATAATTGCTAACCCAACACCCAACTGCCCGATATTTTATCGGTTGTCTAGCGGATTAATATAGTCGATAAGTCAAATTATTAAACGTAAATATACGCCCGATTCGCCCGATAAACAGTCTCACATAAAAATAAAGGATAGGAGCGATCCAAAATCATTGATTAAGATGAAGGCTTGAAAAGAGATCAAAAATATTGAGGGGCTTTTACTAAGGCCAATAGCCAATAGATGATGTTATTAGCCTTAACATTTTTTTCGGCTTGAAAACAGTAAATAAGATAAGCGATCAAGTTGGCAATTCAAGGATACAAAATAAATTTTTCCATGACCAGATATTCTTCATAATTAATGCTATTAAATAACTTCTTATTGAGTGTGTTAAGACTTTAAACGACGGCTAAAACGTACTCAGTAGAGAAGTGTTGTAGAATTAATGGTCTAAAGTTTCAACAGCATTAATTAGGTCCTATTAAGTATTATACTTATCATAATGCACGCTGTAAAGATTTAGTAATCGCAATGAATACAAAGTCTGTCACAAAGTCACTAGCACTAATAAACATGTACAATATTATATATATATCAAATCTTAGCACTCACAAGTCACAATCCCTTCCCTATAATATTCACTTAATATATTGAGATCTTATAAACTCACTTTTGAACCCTCTCTGGCATTCCACATTCCTCTATCTACTCATTCCTCCTTCAACTGTTGGTGGCATAATCAGTCCACGATTTTGTCTCTCCACATTTCCATGCCAACCTGTTCACAAAAATACACAGAGTTAATAAAAAGACAATTTTTGAATTGGTACCTCTGAGACATAGATTAAATTTCCTATGTTTCAAAATGATTGATACTATTTTTTCATTCGTCTGTTTTGAGAAAATTAGAACATTCATATATTTTCTCAGTGACGGATCCAGGATTTATAGGTCGTGGGTACTTTACTAATTTTAATGTGAATTTACAGTGATCAAACATGATCATACTGAGTGCTCCTGGTCAATTATTTAAAATTTTACGTATTATCTATATGAATACAGAACAGAATTTAGCCAAAGGCAATGGGTGCTTCAGCACCCATACCTTAATACATAAATCCGCCACTGTATTCTTTTAATGCGAAATTTTTATAGTCACACAAATATTATGGCTTGTTTAAGATCATAAATATCAAAAGTATTTTTCTCTTTATTAACGTTTATGTCAAATCAAACTAAGACAAATAAATTGAAACAAAGGGAGTAATTGTCTTTACCGATGGACATATCAACTCCACGATTTTTGAGCTCGCGATACTCTTGGCACAAAGCACAAGCTTCACAGAAGCAGTGAAGCAAGCAATCCCCACAAGGGCTTTCTTTCAACAAGTATTGTTGTCTCATCTTGGAACGATAGAAACAAGAGTAAAAACACGGGCAACCAGTCACACATATTATTATTGCGTATAGTGCTCCACTTACTCCACAAGCTGCAACATGAAGCAAAAAAATATTATAAATAATATAGGGAGGGGTTACTCGGTGCACAAAATATTTCATATTCATGTAAGGTACGGAGAAAGATCGCATTTCAAGAGATGTGATATAGACGGCTAACCCTAATACAACCATTAATGACTTAAAAAATTTCAATTACATGTATAGTTCAAGGTGAAAGCAGTAGGTGCATTTACAATAATCAATAGAACCTCAAGATTCATGAGTTTAAACATTTATTTAAATACAAAGTATTATTATTATACCATAAATTATTCTTTGTGAAAATGGTGCGAATTAATGGTTTGCTCAGGTTAGTTTCTTGCAAGTTCAAGTCAGTTGAATTTAATTAGTATTTTGTACTCCTTCCGTTTTCTTTAATTAGTCTTGTATTGACTTTACATTCTCTCAAGAAATCATTTACATTAAAAATTTATTTACTAAATTATCGTTATTAATGGTAACTAAAATCTTTTCAATAAATCAATGATTGAAAATGGCTACTTAATGATAAGGGTAAGATGGAAAGAAAAAAAAAAGAAAAAGAAAAACCAATTCAAGAGTTGGTCAACGCACTCATTCTTCGTACTTTCTATTTCATCTTTTAAATTAAACCTCAGTATTCAAACAAATAAACATCAAAATAAAAAGATAAATGAAATACTTACAATTAGAACCCTTGTCTATAATCTCAGCTATCTGTCCAAAAGTGATGCACGGACACCAGAAAGTTATGCAACCTGATCAAACAAACAATTGAGGAAAAAGTAAACAAACAGAAATTAAAGAACTCATGATTCCAAATTACAGTAAAATCAAATGTAATATATTTGATTAATAATATGTACTCCCTCCGTTTCAATTTATATATATTTTTATTTTTTTATAGTCAAGTTACCTAATTTTTAAAATTAAATTAGATTAGATCACTTCAATATTTTAAAACTAAAATTAGATATTCAAAAATTATATAAAAAAAATCTATAAGTAGTAAATTCTTTTCATATTTGATAAATAACTATTGCTACTACATTTTAAAAAGTTGGTCAAAAATTTACATTTTTGTATCTCGATAAACCAAAATATCATACAATCTGAGACGGAGGAAGTAACAAACACGAAAAAAGGTAATTCAAATATAATATGAACTTACAATTCTTGGGGTCGGACATACAGTCACATAAACCAGTTGACCATGGAACGTGATTCTTCTTTTTCCGATACATGGCCAGCGGCGGATCGATTGACTCCACGTACAACTGGCCTTTAGAGCTCACCGGCGGCGGCGGCGTTTCGTCGCCATATGAAGATGAAAACTTCTGGTATTGATCGCTTGAACTGGTTGAAGACTTCATAATTATGAGGGAGCTGAGAGTTGTTGGTTTGGATAAAAGAAAGTGGAGTTTGACTAAATATATATATTACTCCTATGATATTTCTATGAGACAAGTCTGGTGTATGTATTAAATAATTGGTCTAGTCAATTTTGACGGTTCAGAAACGCTCACAGACTGGTCCTTATAGCCAAGAAACTTCCTACTCCGTGTTTCTTTAAATTTTAGTATGATTTTTCTCTTTTGTTAATACTTGGATTATATCAAATGATTGTGATAGGATAGATATAATTTTTTTTACTTTGTATTAAATATATTTTGACTTCGAAATCTAAAATTAGAAAAAATCTTCCAATTTAATGAGTCTTGGACGATATAAATTTGGATTTGGTGGATCCCAATACGGATATCAAACACTAATCAAAAATAAATATATAAAAACTTAGAATTCTTGAGTTATAACTTACGCAAGCTTATTCATGTATCAAATCCTCTTTGTTCTTCTTAGTTTTGACTTCTTTGATCTTTACCTTCCTTTTTCCCCATTTACATTAAAACGTAACTTTTTATTTTTGTTTTTCGAAGTTCATTGACTATAGAAACAAAGAAAAAGTGGATAATCACTCACTTTTCAACTTTCAAGAGTGTTAGTCACTTTTCAATTTTCAAGAGTGTTAGCATTTGCATATTTATTCTAGGATATGTCAAAATTCAATTTTTAGAATTCTTATTAATGATTAAGTATTTGGGGGGAGGGGATTGACAATCAGAAAACCTCGATCGTTTCAAGTTTCTTAAGATATAACACTTAATTGATTAAGAAAATTTCATGTGAAGAGCTGAATCTTTATGTTTGAACCATATATGAGATTTTGAGTTTGATATCAAAATTTGAATCTGAAATTAAAAGTTAATATCGGTACGGGTTTGTTGAATTTGTTCGGAAATATTATTGGGTGTTGTTTCAAATTGAAAATATCCAGAGGAGTTCAAAACTTAAATTTGAAATGATTTAAAAACCAGAGGGAGTGTTGCAAAGGTCAAAATTCAAATCGACCTCACCAAAGAAAGGCCAACACATGTGTGGCTAGGCTATGACGAAGATGTGAATGGAGATGGTCAGTGGTTGGAAGTTCAATACGAAAATGTCCTGGAATACTGCACACATTGCAAGCATAAGGGTCATTCAAATCAAAATTGCCAAGTAAAAAAGAAAAAGGAAGAGAACCAGAAAAGAAAAGAAGAAGATGCAGTTGCAAGTAGTAGTTCACAAGCTCAAAGTCTTTCCAAAAATAAAGCTACTACCTCCCAGCAAAAAGAAAAAACAATGACTGCCACAACTTTGCTGATATCAAAGGAACAGAACAAGGATCAAACTGCACAGATCCACCAACAGAGCGGGGAAAATCAAACATCAGGAGCTATTCCACCAAAGGATGACTGGCAAGTTCAAAAGAA
>MCJB01049385.1:1404-35851 GCA_002018475.1 Nicotiana obtusifolia
TGATTTTCAAGGCTTTCCAGCCTTTCGACATAGGAAATCTAAGCAAATCAGGTGGCCATCACATTTGATCTCTAACAATCATGACACTGATAATGCTTAAATTGTCGCAAGTATCTGTGAGAAACTCAGATCCCAATAAAGAAAAAATACTACAGGTTTCCCACTTGCAACAACTTATTTGCTTCCTTACTCCCATAATTCTCTTAAGTGTGCAGAAGTACTGCAAACCAGTAACACCAAGCTACAGCAACTCTAAAAGTGGAGAACAGTGGATGCAAATTTCACTAGTGCAAGCTTCCATTTGCAGTAGTGCCAGTAGCCAAGATCAGACCTCCTTGGACAATATAGCACACGCACAAAGCAGCATTCCCAGAACAAACCTCAACTGGAGCAACACAAAGAGGCTAAAATATCAACTGCTCCATTTTTCCTGTCTTTCATTGAACTCTGTTGATTTTGCAGATTTGCAGCAGAAAAAATCAAAGAAAAGATGAGAATATCAGCATTTACTAGTGGTCAATGCTAGTATCAATACCATCTGGAATAACTGGAACATCAACGAGAATTATAGCAGCAAAAGCGATATCAACAGTGGCAACAACAAAGCTACTTTAACAGATAACAACTGGCACCTCAGAAGCACCAAATTGTGGAAACAAAATCACCCAAGACTGGAAGATAGAACAAGTCAAAGCAAAATTGAAGAATACTATCCTTTGTCATATAGCACACTTTTTGGAAGAATTTTGCATTTTGTTAGAAGTAGAATCAATTGTATAAGATGGACTCTACTTCAAATCATTCCTTTAATAGAATTAGGAACATCTAAATTTTGTACAGTTGATCTAGATTCAACACTCACTGTTTTTGTAAATATGACTGTCGATCCATCTTATAAGATCGACAGCCACTACATCACTATAGGTCTAACTCACCTTAGCTATCTAGGTACAGTTGGTCACCAAATATGGGTGATCAAGGATGTACACCTTCCGTATATGGAGGTCAGGTCGATGCCCCCCTCCATCATTGTACTTTCTATTATTATATTTATGAAAATCAGCCAAGCTGCATTAGAATCTGTACACTGTTAGAACACTATCCAGTGGTATTAGCGTGTTATCATGCTCATTCTGGAGGTGGGATAATAGTGTACGGTGGTATAATACAGTGAGGTAATTTTATTAAAAAAAAAATAAAAAAAAAAATACCAAGCAAATTTCTTCTGTTAATTTCAGCTGATCATAATGATATGTTCTGAAATTATTCAGAAAATAAACATGCATGTGGTCAGCTATAACAACAACAATAACAAATACAGTAATTTTTTATAAGTGGAGTCTAGGAAGAGCAAGATGTACACAACATTATCTCTACCCCTCGAAGGGCAGAGAGGCTGTTTTTGATAGACCCTCGTGTTAAATATAGTGTCTCACGCAACCAAGAATTCTTCCAAGAGTTTTACAGATAATGGTTAGGCAAGGATAGCTATCAGTTAGTATTCTTGTATAATTACTCTACTGTAATTTCTATCTAAATCTCTAACCAAGATGTCAATGTATATATATACGCGAGGTGGTGTACACAAGAGGTTTAAGGAAAATATTCCCATAATCTTTCATGGTATCAGTTGCCTAGGGCACGACTCCTCTCTTCCGCTGCTATCCTCGGTATTCCACCTCACCGTTGTTAGGTTTCTGTTCATCTTCTTCCCTATCTCTTACTCATTCTTCTCGGCAATCTCCATGTTTTCATGTGCCATCCCATCATCAAATAGCGGACATCTTTACCAAAGGTCTTCCGCTAGTATTGTTTGAAGATTTCCTGGACACTCTCAGCGTCCGTAAACCTCCCGCTTCAACTGCGGGGGTGTGTTAAATACTAGTGTCACACGCAACCAAGAACTCTTCCAAGAGTTTTACAGACAATGGTTAGGCTAGGATAGCTATCAGTTAGTATTCTTGTATAATTACTCTACCGTAATCTCTATCTCAATCTCTAGCCAAGATCACTACTAGAAATCCGGTAAAAAGCGACCAAAATTTAGCGACCAACATTGGTCTGTCCAAAAAAGCGACCAATGTTGGTCGCCAAACTGGTTAAAATAATAAAATAATAATTTTAAATACATTAGCGACCAACGTTGGTCGCTATTTGATCGCCAATTTCGTCAAACTGTTGACCGGACTGGTCAGACTTGTTTGGTCAAAGAAATTTCCAGATTAGCGACCAACGTTGGTCGCTTAAGAGGACCAACGTTTAAGATTAGTGACCAACGTTGGTCGCTTAATAAGGAGTAAATGTTGGGCCAGATTAGCGACCAACGTTGGTCGCAAACCTGGGAAAATATAAATAAATCCGATTTATAGTTGGCGACCAACGTTGGTCGCTAATGTTAAATTATATATATTTAGCGACCAAAGTTGGTTGCTCTCAGGTCAACATTTGATCAAAATTAAACTCACTTTTGTATTTACTATCTAAATAATATAAATGTAAGCCGTTAAAACTTTTGTAATACAAGGGATGAATAGACTAAAATATACTTTAACATGCTATATATGCAGTTAAGTAGTACTACAAAGCATGCGTGCGTATCTTATATATATATATATATATATAAGAACATGAAGCGCTCGAAACACAGGGACGGGTTCTTTTAGGTATTGATACACTTGTAACGATGAATCATCGTTATAGTATAATATATGTCACGACCTGGCTTTCCTATCCTCGGGAGTCGTGATGGCGCCTACTACTGGTAGCTAGGCAAGCCAATTAACCGAATTACTAACCATGTTCCCATTCTTAAATTCATTGCAACATAAAACCAACAACTAAAGAACAACATAAATTAGCGAGCGGAATAATAAAATTTCAGACTTTAAAATATTGCTAATAAAATCTCCTTAACGAACCACCCAAGATTTAGTGTCACAGCTTCACAGACTGTCTAAGAGTACTACAAATAAGGGTACGAAAGAAATAACAAAGTACTGTCTCTGGGACTAAACAAAAGAAACAGGTAAAATAGATAGCGGGAGACACCAAGGTCTGCGGACGCCTGCAGGACTACCTCGGGTCACCTGATCAGCAAGAAGCTGGAAGCTCACTACGGTCTGAAATCTGCAGTGCGGGGATCTGCACAAAAGAGTGCAGAGTATAGTATCAGCACAACCGACACCATGTGCTGGTAAGTGCCTGGCCTAACCCCGGCGAGGTAGTGACGAGGCTAGGACCAGACTCCAGATAGACCTGTGCAGTTATATGTATATATATACATCTACAACGAAAAGATAGAAGTAATTAAATAATTAAAGCTGGGGAAGGAAAAACGTGCTTCGGGGTAGCAGATAAAACAGATCATCAAAGAATAATAAGGAAACTACAATTTAACTTCTAACACGAATAAAGAGAAATACAGGCAACTTTCACTTTCAGTTCCATCTTGTTGCAGGCGTGCAACCCGATCCCATTTCTCATATCTTGTGGTAGGCGTCCCACCCGCTCCCATTTTATTATATCTTGTGGTAGGCATACCACCCGCTCCCATTTCATCAATCTTGTGGTAGGCGTACCACCCGCTTCCATTTATATTATATTTTGTGGTAGGCGTACCACCCGCTCCCATTTACATCATATTTTGTGGTAGGCGTACCACCCGCTATTTTGAGGTGTTTCCCGATCGGTTTAGAGCGGCTTGTGCGTGGTTGTTTCAGGTGAAGTTTTAGAGGTCGATTTTTGGGAGATTATGGACTGTTTTTGGTGACTGTTTTGGGCCATTTCACAACAAATTTTTGTGGCTGCTTTGGAGGAGTTTTTGGTAGTATTTTTGTATTGTCTTGGAGCTGGTTATAGTTGACGAAACAATGAGGTTTAAAAACTGATCTGTGGCTGAAAAACATGAGTTATCATTGCCTTCACATGATGAAGAGTTAAGCATGAGAATGGCGATGAAAACAAATGTTCTTTGGGTGGAAAACGCTGCTCACTCTTTTCGTATTGTCCGGCTCTCAATTCTCTCTTTTCGTTTTTACTTACTCAACTGTTTCTTTTTCCTTTTCGTTCCCCTTGTTTTCAAATGCTAAGCAACGTGGGGGAGTAGGAAGTTGCAAGGGGATAAAGATCTGATGGGTTTGGGAAGAGGAGATCATGGGGTTAGTTAGGATATGAAGACATTTTTTTTAAGCCTCGGAACACTGAATTCAATCTAAAAATAAGTGATGACCCTTTGGATCGTCACAATATATATATACCTTGATATATAATACACTATACTATATGTATATATAGTATAGTGTATTATATAATACACTATACTATACACTTAGTATATGCAACACACTTAGTATATATATACACTTATATTATACTATATATATATATATATATCGAATATAGCTTTAATATTTATATATAAATATATATATATATAAATAAATAAATAAATACTATAGTATATATATATAAATAAATATATACTATGGTATATATATATATATATACCATAGTATATATTTATTTATATATATACTATAGTAATAAATATATACATATATATACTATAGTATTATATATACATACACACGTATTATATAGAACAGAGTATACTGGAGCGACCAAAATAGCGACCAACGTTGGTCGCTATTTTCAATTTTAAAATTTTTAGAGAAGCGACCAACGCTGGTCGCTACTGTTAGTCGCTTTTTGTAATTACAGAAACAAAACCGGGGTTTTTCCTTATTTCGCCAAAATTTTCCAACTCTCTTATTTCTCTAACCCTAATCCTATTCCCCCACACCGTGCCACCACACCACCACTGCTGCTCGTCGCCGTCGCCGTCGCCGTCGCCGTCGCCTTCGCTGCCGCCTCTGCCCGTCGCCGCCACTGCAGCTCGTCGCCGCCCAACTGTTGCGCCTATATCTTTCCTTCTCCACTTATAAAAAATCAAGATTGGAATTATAACCTTCAATCTTTGTTATTTTTAGTGTGTGTGTTACAATATTTGATGTATTGTAGTTTATTGTTTCAATTAGTGTTTCAATTCTTTGAACAATGTATTTTATTGAGGATTAGGGTTTAGGTCTTGTTCAAATTAGTTTTGTTAATTAATTTTATTAACTAATTAGCTTAATTAGTGTTGAATTTAGTTTAGTTAGATTTGAATTATACTTTGTGTTGTCTTGAAATTTTATGAATTGGATATGAATTGAACCTTTAGGATACGAATTGGACTTTTAGTTTATGAATTGAACCTTTAGGATATGAATTGAAATTTTAGTGTATGAATTGAACTTTACGATATGAATTGAACTATTAGTTTATGAATTGAACTTTTAAGATATGAATTAACTTTTAGTTTGAAAATTGAAATTTTAGGATATGAAATTAATTAACTAGAAAAATATTAGGATATGAATTAACTAAATTAATTTCCTCTTGTTTTATTTGTATAGATGGAACATCGGACTTGGATGTACAATAGGAATTATCCTAATCGACGGGATTGTGGGAGGATTTTGTAGAAGGGGTGGATGACTATATTAGACATGCAATGTCATTTCTACCATACTTGATTGAAGGAGTAATTAGGTGCCCTTGTGTTAAGTGCGACTGTATGAATTTTGGAAAACCGGATGAAGTTAAGCTTCATCTTTATAGAAGGGGGTTTATAGAAAATTACTTTGTGTGGACTAATCATGGAAAGATCGATAATAGCCATGGGATATTTCATAATCTAGTTGTGGGTGAAAGTAGTAGGTCGGTGGAGAATACAAATAATGATTTCGGAATTCATCATATGGTTGCAGATGCTTTTGGGATGCACTTCGGGGGTGATTCCAATGAAAATGTTGAACAAACTCCTAATGATGAGGCAAAACGTTTTTATGAACAATTAGAGGAAGCTAGTCGTCCACTACGTAACGGAAGTCCGCACTCTGAGTTGTCTGTTGCAGTTAGATCACTAAGTATGAAATCTGATTGGAATATTTCTCAAGGAGCCATGGACTCTTTCATTGACCTTATGCGTGAACTAGTTTACCGTGATGTCGAATTACCTGTTGATTTCTATAAGGCAAAGAGATTAGTTTCTAAGTTAGGACTTTCGCCAATGAGAATTGATTGTTGTGAAGATGGTTGCATGTTATATTATAAAGATGATGCAGCTTTGGACAGTTGTAAATTTTGCGAAAAGCCTCGTTTCAAGAGGCTTTCCANATATATATATATATATATATATATATATATATAAGAACATGAAGCGCTCGGAACACAGGGACGAGTTCTTTTAGGTATTTATACATTTGTTACGATGAATCACCGTTATAGTATAATATATATATACCTTGATATATAATACATTATACTATATGTATATATAGTATAGTGTATTATATAATACATTATACTATACACTTAGTATATATATATACACTTATATTATACTATATATATATATCGAACATAGCTTTACTATAGTATATATATATAAATATACTATAGTAATAAATATATACATATATATACTATAGTATTATATATACATATACACATATTATATAGAACAGAGTATACTGGAGCGACCAAAATAGCGACCAACGTTGGTCGCTATTTTCAATTTTAAAATTTTTAGATTAGCGACCAAGGTTGGTCGCTAATGTTGGTCGCTTTTTGTAATTACAGAAACAAAAGCGGGGTTTCCCTTATTTCGCCAAAATTTCCCAACTCTCTTATTTCTCTAACCCTAATCCCATTCCCCCACCCTGCGCCACCATGCCGCCACTGCTGCTCGTCGCCGCCCAACTTCCGCGCCTATCTCTCTCCTTTTCCACCTATAAAAAATCAAGGTTAGAATTATAACCTTCAATCTTTGTTATTTTTGGCGTGTGTGTTACAATATTTGATGTATTGTAGTTTATTGTTTCAATTAGTGTTTCAATTCTTTGTACAATGTATTTTATTGAGGATTAGGGTTTAGGTCTTATTCAAATTAGTTTTATTAATTAATTTTATTAACTAATTAGTTTAATTAGTATTGAATTTAGTTTAGTTATATTTGAATTATACTTTGTGTTGTCTTGAAATTTTATGAATTGGATATGAATTGAACCTTTAGGATACGAATTGGAATTTTAGTTTATGAATTGAACCTTTAGGATATGAATTGAAATTTTAGTGTCTGAATTGAACTTTTACGATATGAATTGAACTTTTCGTTTATGAATTGAACTTTTAAGATATGAATTAACTTTTAGTTTGGAAATTGAAATTTTAGGATATGAAATTAATTAACTAGAAAAATATTGGAATATGAATTAACTAAATTAATTTCCTCTTGTTTTATTTTCATAGATGGAACATCGTACTTGGATGTACAATAGGAATTATCCTAATCGACGGGGATTGAGGGAGAATTTTGTAGAAGGGGTGGATGACTTTATTAGACATGCAATGTCACTTCCACCATACCTAATTGAAGGAGTTATTAGGTGCCCATGTGTTAAGTGCGACTGTATGAAGTTTGGAAAACCGGATGAAGTTAAGCTTCATCTTTATAGAAGGGGGTTTATAGAAAATTACTTTGTGTGGACTAATCATAGAAAGATCGATGGTAGCCATGGGATATTTCATAATCTAGTTGTGGGTGAAAGTAGTAGGTCGGTGGAGAATGCATATAGTGATTCTAGAATTCATCATATGGTTGCGGATGCTTTTGGGATGCACTTCGGGGGTGATTCCAATGACAATGTTGAACAAACTCCTAATGATGAGGCGAAACGTTTTTATGAACAATTAGATAAAGCTAGTCATCCACTATGTAACGGAAGTCCGCACTCTGAGTTGTCTGTTGCAGTTAGATTACTAAGTATGAAATCTGATTGGAATATTTCTCAAGGAGCCATGGACTCTTTCATTGACCTTATGCGTGAACTAGTTTACCGTGATGTCGAATTACCTGTTGATTTCTATAAGGCAAAGAGATTAGTTTCTAAGTTAGGACTTTCGTCAATGAGAATTGATTGTTGTGAAGATGGTTGCATGTTATACTATAAAGATGATGCAGGTTTGGACAGTTGTAAATTTTGCGAAAAGCCTCGTTTCAAGAGGCTTTCCAGCGGGAAGATAGCCGCTATCAAGTCGATGCATTATTTACCTCTTATACCTAGGTTAAAGAGGTTATATGCGTCAATGAGTTCTGCTCCTCATATGAGATGGCACTTTGAACATAGAAGACCACCCGGTGTTATGTGTCATCCTTCGGATAGAGAAGCTTGGAAGCACTTTGATAGGTCATATCCAGATTTTGCTAGTGAACCAAGGAACATTCGATTAGGTCTGTGTGCGGATGGCTTCACGCCTTTTTCTGTATCTGCGACACCTTATTCATGTTGGCCTGTCTTTCGTACACCTTATAATCTACCACCAGAGTTGTGCATGACTAGTCCATATATATTCTTGAACTGTATTATCCCTGGTCCACGTAATCCAAAAAGCTTGATTGATGTATATTTGCAACCTTTGATTGATGAGCTAAAACAATTGTGGTACGATGGTGTTGAAACATATGACATATCAACCAAACAGAGTTTCAATTTGCGTGCTAATTTAATGTGGACAATTAACGATTTTCCTGCGTATGGAATGTTGTATGGGTGGATGACTACTGGGAAGCTAGCTTGTCCTTACTGCATGGAAAATAGTAAAGCGTTCACTTTGAAATATGGCCAAAAGCAATCATGGTTTGATTGTCATCGTCAGTTCTTGCCTCCTGATCATGAGTTTAGAAGGATGAAAAATGCATTCAGAAAGAATAAAATGAAATGTGATTTTCCACCTCCGCTACTTTCAGGAGAGGAAATTTAGGAGAGGGTCCAGAACTTCAGTAAAGTTACTGAAGCTCCACCTTATAGATTCCCAGGATACAGTGTTACTCACAATTGGGTGAAAAGGAGTATATTTTGGGATTTGCCTTATTGGAAGGATAATCTTCTCCGTCACAACCTTGATGTCATGCATATTGAGAAGAACTATTTTGATAATTTGTTCAACACAGTGATGGATGTTAAAGGTAAGACAAAGGATAACACAAAGGCTAGAATGGACTTACAAGAATATTGCAGGCGGCCTGAACTACACTTGCAGACAGCACACAATGGTAAGGTGTTCAAACCCAAAGCAAGTTACACATTCACTTTGGAGGAACGACGGCAAATTTGTGATTCAGTAACGAAATTGAAGATGCCTGAGGGTTATGCGTCGAATTTTGGGAGAAAAGTTGATATGGAGGTGGGGAAGTTGAGCCATTTGAAAAGTCATGACTGTCATGTTTTCATGGAGACCTTAGTGCCTATTGCATTTTGTGGTTTGCCTGAAAGAATTTGGAAACCCATCATAGAAATCAGTTTGTTTTTCAAAGACTTGTGTTCTTCCACGTTAAGGGAAGAAAACCTACTCCAGATGGATAAGAACATTTGTGTCACCTCTTCTAAGATGGAAAAGATATTTCCATGTGGGTTTTTTGATGTGATGGAACACCTTCCAATCCACCTTGTACACGAGGCACGACTTGGAGGGCCTGTTCAATGCAGATGGATGTATCCCTTTGAGAGTTAATATTATATGTTTGATGTAATTTTCTGTTTTATTTTAATGTTCTTGGCTAACCTGAAATTATGATAGGACAATTGGCAAATGCAAATAATTTGTTAAGCAGAGGAATATGGTTGAAGTATCTATATGCGAAGCTTATCTTGCAAAGGAGACTGCTCATTTTTGCTCTTATTATTTTGAGAGTAATGTGCCATGTGCTAGGAATAGGCCCAACAGGCACACAGTCGACCTTATGAATGATCCATTATATCAGCCTATGTCCATATTCAATCAACCAGGCCGATGTTCTAAAGATGTTAAAAATAGGAGTTTGAGTGACATGGAGTTCAAGTTAGCTACACTTCACGTGTTGCTAAATTTTCCCCAAGTCGTATCATTTCTCAAGTAAGTATTGATTTAGTAGCTATCAAAATATAACAATTACTGTGATTACATCTCAATGCAACTACTAAAAATATTTGATGTGTCACAGTCACTTCGTGGGTCAATTTGGCCATGATGCTGTATATACGAGATTTAATACGTGGTTCAAATAATTTGTAAGTTTCTCCTTAAAATATTCTAACACTACGTAGGTAAACAATGTTTGGAAGTTATGCTAACATATGAATTTTTTTTAACAATATGTAGGTAAATGATCCAAATAATAGTGTAAACCAATTTTTGAAAGATATATCTTGGGGACCTGGGGTTGAGGTCAGAACAATGTCTAAGCACATTGTGAATGGGTATCAGTTCCATACCGAGGGTTGCTCTAAAAATAAAAATAGCAACAACAGTGGGGTGCGGGTTCAAGGTGGTGATGGCAACCAAGATGGAGATATTGATTATTATAGTGTGATCAAAGAAATAATTGAACTGGAATATACAGGTTGGCCATACAAGAAATTGATACTCTTTAGATGCAAGTGGTTTGACTCACACCCAACAAGAGGTACAAGAGTCCACAATCAGTACAACATAATTGAGGTTACTCATACGAGGGAGTATGATTGCTATGATCCTTCATAATTGCACATAATGTTAGGCAAGTGTATTATGCTCCTTATCTATTGCGGCGGAATAAGTCTGATTGGTGGGTTGTAATAAAAATCAAGCCTGTGGGTAGGGTGGAAGTCGAGAATGTGTTAGATGTTGCATATCAAAACGATATCTCCACTGTTGACCAAATAGTGGACGAAGTTTTAGAAAATGATTTGGAACATCCTGAACACATATTGGAAGAAGTTGATATTTATGAAGTAAGAATTACAGAAAACGAGGAAGAAGTATCCACCGATGAAGCTCAAACTACCAAGGAAGAAGAATTCTCGGACGAGGAACTATACGACGATGAGCTTTAAACAGTTGGTTTCTTTAACAACTCTCGTTTATAGCTATTTTCTTTATATCTTTCAATCTAAATATGTATTATATTATGCAGATGACAGGCAAGAGTCGAGGTAACAATGATTCTAGTAGTTTTCGGGGTCGAGAAAAGGCTAGGAAACCAAAGAGAAGGGTAGAAGATTATACTCCAACTTGTCCTGCCGTTTCAGAGTTGCCTATGCCTACGTCTTTTCCTCCACCCCAAGGCTATTCTGAGTTGCCACAGCATCACCAGCCCTACACCTTCGTGCAGACACCAGGTCTTTCATTATTGGGCCATAGGATTGTACGTCCGACAATAATCCAACTGCCGCACATCCACATGGATCACAGGCATCAGTGTCGCAGCCACTCGGGTCACAGCCACTCGGGTCACAGCAATCAGTGTCACGTCCCCCTGCTGCCCATACAGCTATGTCGCAGTCATAGGGCTCACAGCCATCTTCATCTGGAACTCCATCTATTACAGGCCTTCGCCTGCGAGACATTAGCTCTGACCCCCTACACCTTCCACACATGCCTTTGATGTACATGGTTCGGACGGTGATGGTGGTGATGACGAGGAGGTGCATCATGATCAATATGGCAGGATCATCATAGTCCCTGAGGGTGACGGGTAAGAGTTATTTGTTATTTTTACGTTTATTGTTTTGTACAGTTTTACTAAGATATTAATGTATTTTTTTTAATTAAATTGCAGGTTCATCCCTAGTAATATTACTATAAGGATAATCACCCAAGCCACCAGAAAGCTATTAGATGGCCCTTATGCGACTTGGAGTGATTTCCCATTCTCGCTTAAGGAGCAAATTTTTAATGAATTTAAGGTATAAATGTTCTTTTAAGCAGTACCATTATTTATATTTATGATATTTCCATCTAAATACTTAACTTTTGAAATACAGAGCAAGTGTATATGCGAACACCGCTATAGCGCGGATGTAGCTGCTAATTTCCATCTCAAGGCTCGCAAGCAGTTGTCACATTGCTTTTCCAAAGCTAGAAAGTTGAACCAGAAGCCCTCATGGTTGCTTGATCATCTGTGGGAGGATTTGCAAAGGCAATGGCTAACCGCCGAGTTCTTAAAGNATATATACCTTGATATATATATATATATATATATATATATATATATCAAGGTATATATATATTAGACATGCAATGTCACTTCCACCATACCTAATTGAAGGAGTAATTAGGTGCCCTTGTGTTAGGTGCGACTGTATGAAATTTGGAAAACCGGATGAAGTTAAGGTTCATCTTTATAGAAAGGGGTTTATAGAAAATTACTTTGCGTGGACTAATCATAGAGAGATCGATGGTAGCCATGGGATATTTCATAACATGGTTGTGGGTGAAAGTAGTAGGTCGGTGGAGAATATAAATAGTGATTCGGGCCATACAGCTATGTCGCAGTCACAGGGCTCGCAGCCATCTTCATTTGGGACTCCATCTATTACAGGCCTTCGCCTGCGAGACACTAGCTCTGACCGCCCTACACCTTCCACACATGCCTCTGATATACATGGTTCGGACGGTGATGGTGATGATGACGAGAAGGTGCATCTTGATCAATATGGCAGGATCATCATAGTCCCTGAGGGTGATGGGTAAGAGTTATTTGTTGTTTTTACGTTTATTGTTTTGTACAGTTTTACTAAGATATTAATGTGTTTTTTTTATTATTAAATTGCAGGTTCATCCCTAGTAATATTACTACAAGGATAATCACCCAAGCCACCAGAAAGCTATTAGATGGTCCTTATGCGACTTGGAGTGATTTTCCATTCTCGCTTAAGGAGCAAATTTTCAATGAATTTAAGGTATAAATGTTCTTTTAAGCAATACAATTATTTATATTTATAATATTTTCATC
The DNA here is from genome assembly GCA_002018475.1 of Nicotiana obtusifolia. NCBI lineage: Eukaryota > Viridiplantae > Streptophyta > Magnoliopsida > Solanales > Solanaceae > Nicotiana > Nicotiana obtusifolia. Next base: position 14,261 of record MCJB01049385.1, read on the forward strand.
TAAATATGTTTATAGAATATAGCTTGTATATCTCTCTCTCTCTCTCTCTCTTTATATATATATATATATATATATATATATATATATATATACATATACATATACATACTTACACTATAATATGATATTTCCATATAATACTTAACTTTTGAAATACAGAGCAAGTGTGTATGGGAACACCGCTATAGCGCGGATGTAGCTGCTAATTTCCATCTCAAGGCTCGCAAGCAGTTGTCACATTGCTTCTCCAAAGCTAGAAAGTTGAACCAGAAGCCTCCCTAGTTGCTTCAGCATTCATGGGAGGATTTGCAAAGGCAATGGCTAACCGCAGAGTTCTTAAAGAAGAGCGAGAAAGGAAAGAAAGCTCGTGCTTCTGAAAAGGAAGGCTCCCTGCACACTGGAGGTGCGATCAGCCTCGGTACAATAAAGAGGAGAATGATACGTAATTGCTTAATTTAATTTTAATTTTCAATGTCTAGTCTGTTTCTTAACTAAAATTTATGAGTTTTCAGGAGAAGAAGTTGGGGCGTCCGATGAGGCAAGATGAGTTATTCAAGGAGACTCATATTGTCAAGAAGAAGAAAAATTCGGATGAAGAAATGTGGGTCGAGGGCCGAGCCTCGACTGTACATGTAAGTTTTCAATTTTCATTAAGTACTTTGATTTACTTTTATATAACTTTTGAAATACTAATTCAATGTAATTTTTCTTATGGGGTCGTTTCACAGCTGAGCTGGAAGAATTCATACGCAGCCAGCCACCTAATGAGTCAGGCGACCCAATCCAACCGTCGGACGAGGATGCTGAAAGACTATGGATGCAGGCTGCTGGCGGTCCAAAATGGAAAATGTATACGGGCTTCCCACTAAGAAATTCCACCGCTATAAGTGTGGAATGCAAGCGGAGCAACTTGATGGGGAGAGCCTCTCCTCTGTACGGGAGACTGTGGCAAAGCTCACAGCCGAGCTAGAAGCCTCCAAGGAAAGAGAAAGGATTAGAGATGCTCAGTACATTGGCATACAAAAGCAGCTCAAATCTCTCTTGGCTTCTGGCGCTTTTTCGATTCCCCGGTCTCGTGAGTCATCGCCAGAGGCTCGCCTACCCCATGCTACTTCCTCCCGTCCTCCCCGTTATCATCCCTCCGGTCCTACACAACTACACCCTTTTCCATACCATCTTCGTGATGAAACTTCATCAGACGATGACGATAATGATGTAAAAACTAATCCTTGACTTGTAATAATAGTTAACTTATCTTGGTTAGCTTATGTATAAGTTCTATTGAACTTTATACTTTGTTACTTTTAATATTGTTGTTGTTGTTTATTGTTGTTGTTGTTGTTGTTGTTGTTGTTGTTGTTGTTTATTGTTGTTGTTGTTGTTGTTGTTGTTTATTGTTGTTGTTGTTGTTGTTGTTGTTGTCGTTGTTGTTGTTGTTTATGGCGTAAAATGCCATAAAGGAATTTGGTTTGTTGTTGTTGTTGTTGTCGTCGTTGTTATTGTCCGTTATGGCATAAAATGCCTGTTTAGGATTTTGGTAAGCAGGCAGGTGGTGTAGCTGCCAAAACAAGCAGTTTCTGAAAAAAAATGAACCAAGAAAAGCGACGAACGTAGCTGGTCTCTTTTCACTGAAAAAAAACAATTTTCTGGAAAATGGTTAAAACTGTGCAAATATAGCGACCAACGTTGGTCGCTTATCATAAAATAAAAACTTTGTTCTTCAATATAGCGACCAAGGTTGGTCGCATAATTAAAATAAAAATCATAAAATTAATTATATGGCGACCAAAGTTAGTCACTATTTTCCAGATTATAATAAATAAAAAAAACCGTAATTTTTATGTAGATACCAACATTGGTCGCAAATTTAGCGACCAAAGTTGGTCTCTATTTGTTCTACCCAGAATGTTTGGTCCTTTTACCTTAGAGACCAAAGTTGGTCGCTAATTGGCGACCAACTTTGGTCCCTAAGGTAAAGGGACCAGCTGAATATGGACCAGGCCTGTTTGGTCGCTTTTGGCCAAAAAGAGACCAACTTTGGTCACTTTTTATGGTCGCTTTTTTCCGGATTTCTAGTATTGAATATCCATTCCACTATCCAAGGACCCTTCCAAATAAATGACATTAATTTAACACTCTCCCAAGTTTGGTCTCATAACCAGTGGAAATGGGAACAACTCTCGTTTGAGATACCTGAAGATATTAAAGAAAATATTTCATCAATCTCTATTTCCTGCAATCCAGTGGCCATTGATACCCCTATTTGGTCACTAAATTCAAATGGCATCTTCTCGACACACTCTGTCTATAATCTTATACACCCTTACCAGCAAATCCAAGTAGACTACCAATGGATTTGGAAGTTAAATACTCTCAACAAAATTAAGTTTTTTCTTTAATAATGTTATCGCAACAGAAGACTTGAGGGTTGAGATTGAGCAACTGAAAAAAGACTATGAAGCTCTTGAAGACAAACTAACACTTGATGTTAGCTGGGTTTTTCTGAATACCCGTCTCCAGATTTTGACAGAGGCTAAGCAGGATGATTTTGACCTCGAAGCAGAAATTGTGAAAGCTAAAGAGGCAATTGAAAAACTCAGAACCGTCAAAGTTTTGCAACACCCGAGGACGAAAGTTCCAAAGGTGATGGAGATGGTCTCGCCCCTGATCAAGCAGATGCCCAACCTTCGTTTTCTCAAGTTGATCCTTCTACCCTGCTGATGATGCTCCTTAGTTTTTTAACCCTTTATCTTAGAAATGTACTTTTGTTGGTCTTTGTTGAAACATTTTATTTTTGCTTCAAACTGTTTTTTGGGAAGTTTTTCCTTTCCTGTTTTTGGGATGCTAACATTAATATTGTTTCGTTGTATACCTTATATTATGCCTTTTTTCTCTTTAAGTTTCCGAGCTTATACTTGCGTTCAAAATGCTTTAATAGACCGCATCTTAATATGCACAGTTTTTTTTTATAAAAGAGGGCCCTTTTATATTAACAACACTAATATAGATGACGTCTCATCTTCATATTGGTGCAAAGATATAAAATATGAAGTAATTTGAAGAAGTTTTATTTGAACTTTCAAACAAATATTTATGTATAACATTTTTATAACTGCTTTTTTTATAGCAGGTTTACAAGTATGGGTATAATTTTTCGTGACTAAAATTAAGGCCTTAACCTATAAGCTCGTTGGAGTTTTTTGTAGGTTCTTTAACTCTTTACTTCCTATTCTATTACACCCTATATTTTCGTACGTGAGAGTACGTCGTAAGTCAATTGATGTAAGCTCGGAAATGAGATCATCTTTGAAAGTACAACATGTTACCATGGAGGTTACAAATAGTTAAGATCATGAATAATAAGTACCAAGAGGGTTGAAAGATTTAGAAGCTAAACGAATTGAAGAAAATAAGTTTCGTCAAAAGTCAACAAGTTAGGAATATTATAACATGTACTTTTGGAATGAGACTAGGGTGCTCAACATAATAAGGAAGTTACATTATCAGTTATTTTAGTAGTATGATAGTTGTGTATTATATTTTGAAGTCAAGCAAGTTGTAGAACAAAAATTGGCAAAGGTCATCACAAGTTACATTCATAAATGTGCTAAAAATTAGGTCAAATGTAGCTGAGTTTTTCTCCCAATGTACTTGGAATTACGGGATGATTCACCTACTAAGTTGAAGATCTACGAGTCTAGTTTCTAACGCATTAAATCATTTATTGATACATCATCGAGTAGAGAGATATTCGTTTTTTTGCGAGACTGCGCAGACTGGTAGGTGACAAGTAGGTGCATCACCTACTTGCCAAAAAGAGAGGCCTCAATTAAAAGATCCTAAAGTGGCTAGAGAGGGGCGGCCAAGAGGGGACTTTCAAGGGATTATTAACTAATTTTTTTTCACTCATTTTTCATACCAAGAACATCATATTGAACCCCTGGATCCCTCCCCCAAAAATCCCACACAAACCATAGGTGATTTCGGGTGATACGATGTGATTCTAGAGCCAAAAAACCCAGATAGCTTGCTAGTTTCTCTTTCTCCTTCTTGTCGCTGTGTTGAGGGACTGATTTTGGATGAAGAAGGAACGGTTCCTAGGTTATACCCAGCCTAAGAAAAGTTTATTCTTCTCCTTCCCTTATCTATGCTTCTACAAGTTGTAACTCAATTGTAAAGACTAGACCTTGCAAGTATCGAAATAGTGGTAAGTTGGTTGTTGTTGCGTCGTCGTTGGCTGAGTGACAACTATTTTAAAGTTGAATTCATGGCTGTTTTATAGGTAAGATACTTAATTATGTACTGTTGGTTGTGTTTCTCGATTTGAAAGAAAAGACAAGTCGGAAACATGTTTTAGTAAACTAAAAAATCGGTTCTGAGTTGCTGAACTTGTGGGACTGTTATGGGGTTGTTTTAAAGTTGTATTGTGGCTGAAAAATAGTAGGGATTATTGAAGATGTGGCGGTTAATGTTGTTGATAAATTCTAGAAGGAAGAAGGAGTTTAAAACTATAGTGGTTTAATCACAAACCAAGCTTGTCTCTCGTTACACTATTATTTGAATTGTTGGAATTGTTCTTACGTTGTTGAAGGGCTAAATGGATAGGATTAGTTGTTGATATTGATGATGTTGTTGTTTTGTGTTGTTTCGTATTCCGAGAAGTGAAGAAATATAGGGGAAGTGCTGCCCAATTCTCCATAAGAGAGATAATGGATTAGAAATGTATTTTGAGTTTTTCCATGGTACTAACCATAGTTCATACCTTGATATAGGTTGAAGTACTATAGGCAGTGTATATTGAGTCATTATCAACAAAGGTATGTCAAGGCTAAACCCTTCATCCATTTTAGCATGATCTCATAACTACATGCGTTGGATAACGAGACTTAAAGAGAAGTTCGTACTCTTGAATTTATGCACATTATCCTAGTCTCATAAGTGACAGTATTCTCCCTTATCGGGACTTTATATTCAGTTAAATATTGTCTCCTTCCAGTCAAGAGAGTATAGGGTCTATATATATAAAAAAATATTTTAGTATTTCACCACCATCGAGCTATAACTGGTGGGCAGCCCCCTATTGGACAGTATTAAAGTATTTTCACCACCATCAAGCTATATCGGTGGGCAGGCTCCTATTGGGCTGTATTACAATATTTTTAGCATTGTAGAGCTATAATCGGTGGGCAGGCCCCTATTAAGCAACCTCTAATTAGATGGTAAGTTATATACCGAGCCTACTGTGGCCGAGCGCCTATGAGCGAGCCTAGAATGTCCGAGATACAGAGCCTATTATGGCCGAGCGCCTATGAGCGAGCCTACTACGCCAGAGCAATTATACGTATCGAGTCTTATAGGACCGGACAACTATTTTACTTATTATATTGATAGAGTTGAGTCAGTATCAGCAGGCAAGCATGTCTTCAGATTATATTTGACTCCTAGTTACCTTAGTTTTTATATTATCAGTTCAGTTTTAACTTTCAGTTATTTTGTTGCCTTACATACTAGGTACATTATTTCGCACTGACGTCCCTTTTGCTGGGGACACTGCATTTCATGCCGGTAGATCCTGATAGACAACTGGATAGTCATTCCTAGTAGACATAGCCAAACATCAGCTTGGTTGGTAAGCTCCACTTCCCCAGAGATACTAGGTTTAGACCTGGATTCCATTTTATATGCACAGGTTTGATGGGTAGGTCGAGGCCCTGTTTTGACCATGATACAGTTAAGGCATCTCTAGAGGCTTGTAGACGAGTCCTGTATATTTTTTATATCAGTATTGTGGCATTGCCAGCTCTGTGTACATGTTAGTTTGCTATTGTTGGTTGTAGACATTCATGGCGGCCTCGTCGGCCTTGATTAGTATTTTTAGTTCGCAGGTAGGCATCGTCGGCGTAAGTTAAGGGTTACGCCTCCAGAGTTCACAGTTACAGAGTGGTATGCTCGGGCTTAATATGGCACCGGTGCAGGCCACGCCTTCCTAGATTTGGGGCGTGACACATTCTTTCTACGAGCTTGAAAATATGACATTTTCTTCAAGGTTTTTCCTTTGGCTAAGCTATGCTTTTGTGGTGTACATCTTATTCCTTTGTGTACTTCTTTATATGCATAGTCCCCCCAGTATTTGAGTATTGAAGCATGAAATCTTGAACACTGGATCAGCTCCTTACTTTGGTCCTTTCCCTGAAAAGGAAATACACACGAGACTCAGAGGTAACTTTTTAGATGATGACTGCATAACGCTCGCCATCAGAATTATTGTAATCAAGACCGAAAATAATTAAGAATTTCATGTATCTTTAGGATCTCATGTCATCATCTGGTACATGCTAGCTTTTTGCCTATCATCTAAAATGGTTAGTAAAACTTAAATGAACAAAGTAAAAAATGAACTTCCATGATACCTAACCGTGGGTATTAACTTCTTCAAAAGTAATACTTCTTCAAATGGATAATATTCCAATGGGATGCTAACACCTTGTCGTCCATAGTTTCCAACTCGTATGCTCTTTTTCTAGCAATGCTTTAACTTTGTATGGGCCTTCCCAATTCGGACTCAGCTTTCCTGCATTTGCTGCCTGTGTTGATCGAAACACTTTTTTAAGTACAAAGTCCCCAATCTTGAAATACCTTAGGTTCTCCTTCCTGTGTAGTAGCGTTCAATCCTTTGCTTTTGTGCTGCCATCCGAATCAAAGCTGCCTCCCTTTTCTCTTCTATCAATTCTAAATTTGTATGAAGTTCTTCCTCGTTTGATGCTTTATTTGTATGCGTGTACCTTGTGCTCGGTTATCCTATCTCTACTGGAATTAAAGCCTTAGTTCCATAAATGAGCGAGAATGGTGTTTCTCCCATGTTTTGTCGTGGTTAGGTAAGCCCATAATACCCCCGGTAGCACTTCTGGCCACTTGCCTTTTGATTTTTCTAATCGCTTCTTCAGATTGTTGATGATGACCTTATTTTTTGACTCAGCTTGACCATTAGCTACAGGATGATAAGGTTCTGAAGTAATTCGTTTAATTTTCCAGCTTTGGAAAAATCAATAACCTTCGCACCTATGAATTCCAGCCCATTATTGCAAACAATTTTCCTTCGGACTCCAAATCGACATATTATATTTCTCCAAATGAAGTCCATAACTTCTTTTTCTCGAACCTGTTTAAAAGCACCTACTTCTACCCATTTTGAAAAATAATTCGTTAGAATTAACAAAAAGTTTAACTTTTTCTTGGCTTGAGGTAGAGGACCTACGATATCCATCCCTCATTTCATGAATGGTGACGGTGATATGATTGAATGTAGCAATTCTACTGGTCGATGCATATTATTGGCATATTGTTGGCACTTATCACACCTTGTTATAAATTTTTTCGGTTCATCTTCTATTTTTGGCCAATAGTATCCTGCTCTTATCAGTGTTTTCACCAACAATCTTCCCCCGGCATGATTGCCGCAATGTACCTCATGCACTTCTCTCATTACATATTCAGTTTGCAAAGGTCCAAGGCACCACGATAAAGGTCCACCAAATTTTACGATAAAAATTCCCCTCTATTAGGCAATGAGCAGCTTTCAATCATAGCAATTAAGATTTTTTTATCCTCAGGCAAAATTCCATACTGCAAATAATTCACAAACTCGTTTCTCCAATTCCAAGTTAAATTATTAAAATTTACCTCATTCTTTGTTTGATTAAGGGTTGAATGGAACAAGTGTACCACAATTGCATTTTCTGCATTTGACACATCAACCACGAACGCCAGATTTTCCAATGCATCAGCTTCTGTGTTTTCTTCCCTGGGTATTTGTACAGCTTTCCAAGTCTGGAACTGCCTCAATAATTCTCGTACCTTTTCTAGGTATTGCTGAATTCGTGTCTCTCTTGCCATGTAAGTTCCTTGCATTTGGTTTACTACTAGTTGCGAGTCACTTTTGATTATGATTTTTTCAATACCAAGCTCTCTCGAGAGTTCTAAACTTGCAATCACAGCTTCATACTCTACTTCATTGTTATAACACTTTATTACGTGTCTTATAATCTCTCTCGAATGTGGAATTAAAACAATTCTCAAAGCTGCTCCTTTAACATTTGAAGAACCGTCAGTAACTAAGTTCCAAGTCCTCAGATTAGATCCGGTAAACACTCGTACCTCTTTTTCTGCTTCAGGATGTAGGTTCGAGCTAAAACCTGCTATGAAATCCGCTAGAACCTGAGACTTTATGGCAGTTCTAGGATGATATATAATATCATATTCACTAAGATCTATAGCCTATTTAGCTAATCTTCCTGATAATTCTTCCTTGTGCATTATATTCCTTAGTGGAAAAGCAGCTATAACATAAATAGGATGACATTGAAAATAAGATCGTAATTTCTTGATGCCATAATTAATGTTAATGCAAGTTTCTCACAATATGGATACTGTGTCTCGGCATCTAATAAGGATTTGCTAACATAAAAGATCAGAGATTCTTACCCTTTTCTTCACGTACCAGCACACTTACTGCTACTTCTAACATAGCCAAGTAAATAAGCCATCTTTCTCCGTCCCTCGGTTCTGCTAACAGGGGCGGTTTCAATAAGTATGTCTTTAAATCCTTCAAAACTTAATAACATTCGTTAGTCCATTCAAATTGATTTTGTTTTTTCAATATTGAAAATAATTTAAAACATTGTTCTGAAGATTTGGATATAAATCTTCCCAAAGCTGCTACTCTACCTGTTAATCTTTGTACCTCTTTTTTGCTTGTGATCACATCAATTATTTCCTCACTTGCTTTGATCTGAGCGGGATTCACTTCAATGCCCCTGCTAGAAACAAGAAATCCCAAGAATTTACTTGAAGCAACATCGAAGGCGCACTTTTCTGGGTTTAGCTTCATGTTATACTTGCGGAGAATTTCGAAGGTTTCAGTCAAGTGTTAGAAATGGTCTCCTACTTGTGCTGATTTGACCAACATATTGTCTATGTAAACCTCCATGATTTTTCCTAAGTGCTCTTGAAATATTTTTGTCGCCAATCTTTGGTACATTGCTCCAGCATTTTTTGACCCGAATGACATGATCTTGTAGCAATAAGTCCCCCTGTCTGTAATAAACAAGGTCTTTTTCTCATCTAGAGGATCCATCTTTATTTGATTATAACCTACATCAGCTTGACCTCTTGGACTTCCAGTTGAGGTGGGCATTGAATTATCCTCAACTGAATTCTTTAGTTGCTATTTTGTACCTCCATCCTCGGATGTTGCGCTCACGATCGCAACTAAATTGATATCTCGTGATGCCTGTTGATCTCCCCAGATTTTTCGGATTCTCCATTGTAATGGGAACTTAATGACCTGATGCAACGTTGACGGGACTGCATCCATATCATGAATCCAAGGCCTTCCCAAGATTATGTTATAGGCCATGTCTGCATCTATCACTTGGAATTTAGTGTCTTTGATGACACCTTCTGCAAATGTAGCCAATACGACTTCTCTTTTCGTGATGACACTTGAATTATCGAATCCAGACAACACCCGTGCTTTTGGTATGATTCGATCATTTGCTTGCATCTCATTTACGAGTCTTAGTAGAATGATATTTACTGAGCTACCCGGGTCAATCAAAACTCTTTTAATATTAGTATCATGTATAAGTAAAGATATTACCAGCTCATCGTCATGAGAAATTATCAAGCCGTCCGCGTCTTTATCGTCAAACATTATGTTGTCTTCTTCCAAAATTTGACGAACCTGTTTCCCAAATGTAATAGTAACCTTGGATGTCTTTCTTGCTTCCCTGTACGTTACCCCGTTTACTGTTCTCTTTGGGTGACGGGGGCTTTGGTGGTTCTTATTTGTTTTTCATGTAAGATTATTTTCCTTTTTTACTAAACAAATCGGTGAGATAGCCTTCTTCAATAGATACTCAACTTCTTCCTGTAGGAGCCTGCAATCTGCTGTTCTATGGCCATGATCGTTGCAAAACTCGCACCAAAATTCCTAACTCATTTTGCTGGGATCTGACCTTATCTCTTTCGGCTACCGTACCTTGTCACCCATTCCTCTTAGAACAAGTACCGACTCTGATGTACTGATGTTGAAATTGTAATCTCCTAATCTTGTTTGAGAGTTTGAATCGTTGTTTCTGGCTGTGTCCTGCTCCCTTTTGAATCGGGAAGAGGAACTCGTCTCTTTTTGCCTTGATCTTGAATCAAATCGTGCAAATTCTTGTTTAGATCAGGAATCTCGTCCAGCAGGTCTCATATAAGGCTCGTACATGTTCTTACCATACCTCTTTCTCATTTTTGAGCATCTAGATCCTGGTCTTTCTTCTACCTTTGGCTGGGTAACCATGTCTTCTTCTCTTCGTAGCTTCGTAATGTATCTATTATACATGTCATTCCAAGCAGTTGCAGGAACTCCCGCAAACTCTCTTTCAATCTTCTCGTGGCTTCTGAACTTTTTTCATTCAAATTACTTGTGAATGCCATAGCCTCCTAGTTATCAGGTACTCTTGGCAACATCATCTTTTCTCCTTGTAATATCCATGAATTCCCTGTGCAATTCTGTGCTTTCCTGTTTTACTTTGAAGATATCTTTCATCCTCTTCTCTACTTTTTGGGCTCCCAAATGTGCTTTTATAAATAAATCTGCAAGCTCAGCAAAAGAATCAATAGAATTTTAGGTAAGAGTGAGTACCATGTTAATGCCCTTTTCGTGAGGGTTTCGCCAAATTTTTTCACCAAGACTGATTCAATTTCTTGCTTGGTTAAATCATTGTCTTTAACCCATGTGGTGAATGCAGTAATGTGATCTCGTGGGTCAGAGGTCCCATCATATTCAGGGATATCAGGCATCTTGAATTTCTTTTGGAATTGGTAAAGGTGATGTACTTGACTTCTACGGTTGTTGCGAATATTTGTCGAAATCCACACCTTTTATTATCGGGGCACACTAGGTATTTGTTCTATTCGCTCATTTTTCTCCTTTAGCTATTTCTGCAAGGTTATTACTAAACTTTGTAACTCCATCTCTGGATTCGTTGGGTATTTCTCCACTTCCTGAGTTATCAAGTCCTGAACGCGGGTTTTCCAGAGTTGTATTTACTGGTGGAGGAGTCTGCACAACATTGGGAAACCCACTTGCAAAATCACGCAAAGCTTTATTAACGTGGTGTGCAATCATCTGCTTCAAATTATCTTGCTTGTTGGCTTGTTCGCCTACTTGTTGCCCATCAGTATGAGTAGTAGACCTTTTAGGTGTACTTTTTCATGAGCGCTGCGGAGTTGCTGTGGGTGTGTGATGTGGTGAAGTTTCACCTTGTTGACCTCTCTCACCCACCTGATCAATTTTGTTAGTAGTAGACATATTTTGTTGGTAAAAATAAAATTTGAAAAGTGAACAGATTATCAGATCCCGGTGATGGAACCTAATTGTTTGACCCAAAAATAATATTTAAAGCCAAGATAAAAGAAAATCAGGTTACTAATAATTAAATTTACTTCACTTTCCAAAAAATGCGAGAATAAAATAAACAATTAAAATGATAAATGAAAGAAAGAAAGCTTATTGTTGATCGTTGTTTTCTCCCAGAATTATGGATCGGAATCTTCAATCAAGTAAAAGTAAAAGACTGATTGCATATAATTGGGAATATTCAGATGATCGTACAAAATGAGGTAAGAGTCCTTATATAAGGATATGCAGCTATAGTGGTTCCCTTACTTAATTCGTATCCGTTACTAACATTAATTGCATTAATTGTCCGTTACTAAATCTACTTGTAATGGTTATGGTAATAATAGGTGATCACGCATAATCAGGGTTAATGCTTATTCCCTTTCCATATTTATAACTGATTCATGCATCTTTCCTTTTATGGTCTTCATGCATCTCACGCCTATTTCTTCTTTCCCGGTTATCAAATACAGTACCTTCTTTGATAAAGTACCGTGAGTATTTTATTCATGCCTCTCCATCTTTTTTATTAACCCGATATTAGTGCCACATGTCACCATGCTATTAATCCACGTGTCATGCCTTTTTTCCTCCAATACAATATTGCCAATACACATATTATTATCCGATGCTCTATCTCTCATAAAATAATACTCCATATAACTTCGAAGTAATGTAGTGTTTAGTTTTCAGTAGTAAGTAGTATTAAACTTCACCAATTTATGTAGTGGAAACAAAAAACTACATTAATTATATTATCAAGATTATGCTAGTTATGCAAGATATGATACGGGAAAGCAACTGATGTATAAGTAATATGAGATTCTATATATGGAAATTAAATTCAGTGTATTTCAAAGCAAACCACTTAGTCCATATTCTTGAATACAGATTTCGTAGCTGGTGGCTGTTGTAGACTTATAGTAGCGCGCTTATATGTCTATTCGTATATGGAACTCTCATTTTGTACGAATCAATAAATATCAATCACGAAAGAAACTAGTAAAATTGTTGTCACGTGATCGAAAGTTACGGATTCGAGCCGTGAAAATAACCTCTTGCAGAAATACAGGTTAAGACTATATATAATAAATTCTTGTGGTCCAATTCTTTTCCGGACCCCGCAGATAACAGGAATTTAGTATACCGAGCTGCCCAATAAATATCAATCACGTCGTTTTTGGCCACATATCACACACTTAAAACACAATCGCGAAAAGACATGAGGCTAAAGGCTCCAGAATCATACACTTCTCTTATCTTCACATCTCTCACCCTTCAAATCTCCTCCACCCAATCCTTTAATCCACTAGCTACCCTCTCTAAAAAGATCCTAACTCCCCTTCTCCTTATTTTTCCTTCTTCACCGTTACCTTATTATCAATTCCCTCCTCTTAATTTTTATTCCATTTTTTATTATCTCAAAAATGGCTGCTGCAGTAAGTGCTGCAGTTTCTCTTCCATCATCCAAGTCCACCTCTTTTCCAAGTAGAACCTCTATCATCTCCCCTGAAAAGATCAGCTTTAACAAGGTATAGTTTTACTCAAACTCAAATATGTTCTAATTCTTAGCATTTCTTTTAGGAAATTGTGTTAAACCGATCATGGATTTGTTCGACAGGTGCCTTTGTACTACAGAAATGTGTCAGCTGGTAGCAGAGTGGTTTCCATCAGAGCCCAAGTGACCACAGAGGCTCCTGCTAAAGTTGAGAAGATTTCCAAGAAACAGGACGAGGGTGTGGTTGTAAACAAGTTCAGGCCAAAGGAACCTTACGTTGGTAGATGTCTACTCAACACTAAGATCACTGGTGATGATGCTCCTGGTGAAACTTGGCACATGGTCTTTAGCACTGAGGGTATGGCCTGAATCAACTATGATCTCCTTATTCTTCCGTTTAATTAAGTTTGTTGGAGCTGAAGTACTTTTGTTGGATTTATCAGGAGAGATCCCATACAGAGAAGGCCAGTCCATTGGTGTGATTGCTGATGGTGTTGATGCCAATGGGAAGCCTCACAAACTCAGATTGTACTCCATTGCTAGCAGTGCCCTTGGTGACTTCGGCGACTCCAAAACTGTAAGCCTTGATTTCCTATTTATTCAAATTTTACATATATATTACAGTTCATTCTTAACAGATTGATAACCATATGCCTAAAGTGTGATTATTTTGGCAATTATCATTTCTATCAAAAGTACAAATTCCAAAAATAAACATAAGCAGTTGTTTAGGGGCTCGAAAATTTGCCGGCAAATGTAGGTGTCTGAATTTGAGATTTCATACAGGTTTCTCTGTGCGTCAAAAGGCTTGTCTACACCAATGACAAAGGGGAAGAAGTTAAAGGGGTTTGCTCTAACTTCTTATGTAAGAATCAACTGACTCCCTAATTTCATAGACTATGTTAATCTTTGTCTGTTTTTATCATAGTTTTCCAATACAGATTGGATTAAAGTGACTGTTCCGGATGCATAGAACAAGAACATGCTTGCCTGCTTACTTACGTAAGTTTAAATGTTTCATATTTCAGGTGACTTGAAGCCTGGAGCAGAGGTCAAGATTACTGGACCTGTTGGTAAAGAAATGCTCATGCCAAAAGATCCAAATGCCACCGTTGTTATGGTGAGTTTTTCTTTAGCTAGTTTATTGTCATCTTAGTCATTTCTGCTGCCTTTGACTATGCATTTTTTGCTAATTCGAATTTGTCAATCAGCTTGCAACTGGAACTGGAATTGCTCCTTTCCGTTCATTCTTGTGGAAAATGTTCTTTGAGAAACATGAGGATTACAAGGTACCCAAAATAAACCCTTTTTTTTTATTGTTTCTCTTCATTCTTAATTTGATTGGCTTCAGCACATGCTAGGGAAATGAAAAGAACTAAAAGAAGAAAATTGCTTAGTTATAGGCAAAAGCTTTTGCTTGTATGAACCTGAAGAAACTAGAGGCCAAACTGATGAATCATTAAAGCGTTCTATCTGGTGAGATCAGGTTAGGATAAAAGTTTTTAGGTTTAGATGGACAAAATGGTGAACCATTAAGTGCTATCTGAGTCAAGGATGAATGGTTATTAAACATTTAAAATATCCAACATTAGTTTATTCAAAGGTATTGGATTACATATGCAGATAATGGCAGAATTTCATTGTAGTCATATGCAGTAGCATTTTCTTACCTCTGATCATTAATTAATCTGCTGAATGACATGGATTTGGTGTCATGTAGTTCAACGGTTTGGCATGGCTTTTCTTGGGTGTTCCCACCAGCAGCTCACTACTTTACAAAGAGGTAAGTTTCAAGCATAATAAGTGATTCTTGATTCTCCACTGTGCATTTTGCTGATTAAGATTTTCTCAACTATCGAAATTTTCTTGATGTTGTATTGTAGGAATTCGAGAAAATGAAGGAGAAGGCCCCAGAAAACTTTAGACTGGACTTTGCAGTGAGCAGAGAGCAAACAAACGAAAAAGGTGAAAAAATGTACATCCAAACCAGAATGGCACAGTATGCAGAAGAACTATGGGGTCTGCTACAGAAAGACAACACCTTCGTCTACATGTGTGGACTCAAGGGCATGGAGTCCGGAATTGATGACATTATGACTTCACTTGCTGCTAGAGACGGTAAACATATGTCCAAACGATGTCGTCATTTTTTTCTACACTCTGATACAATATTAAAATCCTTAATCATTTTATTCACTATAAATGTCGATCCGAGGCTTACATTTTGCTGTGCTATTGAAGGTATTGTATGGGCGGACTACAAGAAGCAATTGAAGAAGGCAGAGCAATGGAATGTGGAAGTCTACTAAATATTTTTACTTTCCTTTGTACAAATATGAGCCAACTTTATGCTTCTTTTCTCTGCATCCATGTAGATAGGTAAATTTTTCCTTTGAAATTTATTTTTATCTTCTTGATTTTCCCTTTATTGAAATTTCATCTTTATTAAATGTATCAGTGTATTGGCATTGACCCTCTAAAAGTTGAATTTTGAGGGCATGGATCAATAACATATAGCTGAATCAACCTCATTGCAGTCTCTTTATCCCTAATGGACCTGATTGTTTATTTTCTTATTACTACAATATCCTTGTGTTCCTGACTGAGGTCCATATAACACATTGGACAACCAAAATGATACATAATAAATTGAAAAAGTTGCCATTATTAAAATATCGCTTTGTCAGTATACTTTTGACTAGTTCCTTTGTTTTTTATTTTTTCTTATCTTAAAACGAACATTTCGGACCGTAAATTCACTGTTTCTCGTGTTATCCACCTTCTTCCCGAAAAAAGGGGATAGATAAAGGCAAGACTCTTGGTTATGCATTAGTTTTGAAAAGAAACTAAAGGAGAGAACAGCAAATGTACATATGCATTTGCTTCAAAAGCCAAATCCCATAATAATTAATCAGAGGAAAGAAATTTAGTGAGCTATGATTCCTTTTTAGCAATGACCAAAAACATTAATGACTTCCTGTTATTAGCCAACCAAAGTATAGTGATACTTTTGTTTAAATTCTTCAAACCGGTTAGGATACACATAAAAGAAAAGTTAGATTCATAATACTAATCCAAACTACAACTATATTAGCTTTAGATTTGCCTTAAATGAACTTGAAGACGTATCTTATCTATTCTATTTTTCTTCCGGGGCGTATCGTAGTTAAAAATAAAAGATGTAACAAGCGGTAAACATATTTAATTTTTCTAAGCAAGAAATTCATAATACAAGAAACTTAAGTAAATTCTAGAATACAAATTTTACAATGTAAACGCTTGGCCTTACCATATTTATTGATTAAATATACAACAAATTTACAACCAAACCCAACTAAAATCAGGAACCGAAAAGCCCTACCGCCACCCCTTAAAACGCTTTAAGGCGCCGAAACTCTATTTAGGGTTTCCCCTTTAGCTATAAGAATCTCTTCGTAGAATTAGAGCTTTTTCAAGGGTTTGCCATCGGTTAACAATGGCGGTGGAGACGTCGAGAATGACAGGTGTTGTGTCCAAGTTCAACAACCAAAAAGGCTACGGATTCATCAAACCTGATGATGGATCTGAGGATCTATTCGTTCATCAATCTGAGATCAAATCCGACGGCTACCGTTCTCTCTACGAAGGCCAGAAAGTGGAGTTCACCATGACTGTGAAGGGTGATAAGTATCAGGCTAATGATGTCACTGGTCCTGATGGTGCTCCTCTCGATAGTGGCCGTAACAATACCCGTGGTGGTTACGGCTATGGCGGTAACGGTTATCGCAGGAACGGCGGTGGTGACGGTGGATATCGTAGTGGCGGTGGTGAGTGTTATACCTGTGGGAGGACGGGACATTTAGCTAGGGATTGTGATCGTAGCAGCGGAGGCGGCGGCGGTGGTGGTGGCGGCGGCGGTGGCAGAGGCGGCGGGTGTTATAACTGTGGTGCGATTGGGCATTTAGCTCGGGATTGTGACCGTGCCTGTGATGGTGGTGGTGGTGATGGTTATCGGAGGAGCGGCAATGATGGTTGTTACACTTGTGGCGGGTATGGCCACATGGCTCGAGACTGCCCGAGTAGTGGACGTCTTGGTGGGGGTGGTGGAGGAGGTAGTGGGGCTTGTTACACATGCGGTGCACAAGGACACATGGCAAGAGACTGTACCCGTGAGGGTGGGGTTGGTGGCGCTAGTTATGGGAGATATGGTGGTGGTGGTGGTGGTAGTGGACGAGGAAGCAAGTGTTACAACTGCGGAGAGGCAGGGCACTTTGCTAGGGAATGCACTAGCCAATCCATCAACTGATCATGTACATGATCTTCCTCCTTTTTGTTATCAGTCCTCGTAATATTCCATTTTTGTTAGCATTGGACATGTTTTTTTCCAGTTGTTATTTTGTTAGCTATATGACTGGATGTTCTTTTGGATTTATGTTTCTCGGATGCATACTTTTGGTTAGTAGTTGATATACAAGTATATAAAATGCTCGAGGTTCAGTTTTTGCACTTTAAGCAAATCTTTTATGCTCATCCTAATTATGTATATGTATCTGTTGTGCAATTTTAATGCATTATATATGATACCCACACATTTACAGAAAACTTGAGAACCCACATAATGCATGGAGCTGATAAACTTGTGCGGTTTCAGTTGTGAGCTTGATAGTAAGCATGTCCTATGATATGCAGTCAATTTGGGAATCGTTGTGATTTCTGCTTGTGTTTATAATTCTATTTTGTATTTGTTTGTTGGGAATCATTGATGGTCCTCTCAGCAAAATATTCAAACTAATGCTTTCTGTTTAAAGTTTGTTTGAACTATACCTATTTGTTGGAATATACTGGGATACGTTCAATAGTAGGTTAATAGTAGGTAATTAAAGAATTTCTTGTTCTCTCCCAAAGAAGTATTCCCAAACTATTTCTTCTAAGATTTTGTAAAATTAATTTCCAAATTGGCATCATCGGCATCTAACAAAAAGCTGCTCTTGATCTTTTTCTTTTATAAAAAGAGTCTTATCTTTAAACAATTAATCTAGCAAAACTTTCCTAAGCTTAACAGTTCTATTCTAGCAGGAATTCGGATCGTTTTGCTAAAATTAGTTTTCCTTTACACTTTTTTTATAAGGAAGATGCAACAACCCACAAGTCTGTCTCCCCTTTCTTTGCAGTAGACTCTATTCCCAAACACCTCTCTGTCTCCCCTTTGCAGTTCCAATCTCTTTCACACTGACACGTTTCACCTGTTCAACACCCTTCTACCTAGCCATAACTTGCACTATTCAGACACTTCAGTTATTATCGTTGGCTACTCCAACTTTAAGTGCACCCGAGTTCTTATTGGAATTTAGTAAATTTTCATGTTATTGCCATTCTACTTTTGGGAAAAAGTTGAATTGTTGAACAAATAAAAAGTATAAGCGATTGAAATAGAAAGATGAGGTAATATGGAAATAGCATAGCTAAGAATGACTTATTGGCAAGGCGGCGATTGTGCAAAGATTTGGCGATGTGAGGTAGTAGGTAGAGCATGAGGCAATTGGTGGGAAGGGAACCCTTGATGTCTTTGGGAATTCTGAGAATTCACCTGTGGAAATTTGAAGTGTCCTTTTCCTTATGATTCTATTTTAATTCATTTTGTTGGTGACATAATAGATGTCAGTTGAGTATAAGTTTGGGAATCAAATTCTGAAGAGTAGCTGGATAAGTTTTTGCGAATATTTGTTTTGAAATAACATTTAATCTTAACTAGCTTGAATTTGAGTAGTAGTTGATTGACCTGAGTAGTTTCCGGAGAAACACTTGATATGTAAACATTGTCCCCGTTTAGATTTTTTAAATACGGTCTTATGGTGCATTGTACTTGAAAAAGTGGGAGTGGATGTTTGGTTGAGATTTAGGCCATTGCTATCTCTTTTTATTGTTATGGCCTTTGTTTGTATTATTTACATTTAGTTGTGCTACTAAGCTGAGACACCCCAACTTGTGGTTTCATGTATGTTCTTTTTATTGTTGAATCTTTGCCATAGCTCTCTAGTCATGGCGGACTTTAACTTGTGGTTTCATGTACGTTCTTTTTATTGTTGAATCTTTGCCATAGCTCTCTAGTCATGTTGTAGGGATCACGAGTAACAAAAGACAGTTCATCCTAATAATATCTTCTCTTTCCAAATAGCTCATTAGGTTGTTTTTACTTTATTTTACTTTCTAATGTCATATGTAAAGGATGGTGGTTCAAGGACTAATGTAGACTTGAATGATGTTCTTTAGTGAAAGAAATCTTCATGATCTTTGGCTGTTGATATTATGGAGCCAATAGTTCTGATTTCAGAGAACAAAAGGAATGAGGGAATGGGGTTTAGAGTTACCACGTCCTGAGTCCATGGAGGAATCTGCAACATTGTACTTTATGATGTAGGCTATGTCTGATTTGTCTCTCTGGGACTTGATGATTATGACCGTTTCTGGTAATAAATGGCTATCTGGGGAATATTAGTTAGTCTAGTATTTATGGTGATTTAAGCATACAATTTGGATTTTCTACTAAGCAGTTGAATTGCTAGTGGGTTAGTGGAAGTTAGAATTTGGGATAGTGAGTTAGAAATCATGTGTAGTTTTATTTAATAGAACTGATCAGGTTTCTTTCAGCAAAGTTTTGAAACTTTGCAGGACAAACAGCTAGCTTAAATCTGGTAAAACATTAAATGAACAACCAATCTCGCAAATCTACTCCCATAAATTCCCAGTTGGAAAATGTTAAACAACTTCTCTTCCTCCACGGTGATAGTCTATCTGATCACTGTCTTGAGGAAATACGAAGAACCTTTGTGTTCTGGCTAAACACCCCTAATTGCCTCTCAGCTTTCGACTCCCATGTGACAGCTTTTCCTGTTGACTTTATTATTACCAAGTTTTGCTCCTCATTGTGGAGCCGGCTGACAAGTTAGATCCTCGAACCCTCATATTATTTCATTAAGACTAAAACGAGGAAACTTATGCAACTAGCAAGAAGCACCTTCATCTCTTTACTCTAATATATGGGATACCCTACTTATCGGAGTTTAAAATTGACTTAGCTTGTATGGGAAGAGGTGAATATGTGTACAAAGTCTGCTGTGAGTGGCGTTGAGCTATTAAGTGGACTGATTTATATTACCGGGTGATTGAAGAATACTACCTATTGAGCATCTGAATGTTTGAAAGTTTCAAATGGATATATTCTAAATGGTTAAAGAATCAGAAGAGTAGGAGTAAAGATTACCCTGATCTTGACTTTTACATGAATAACTAAAATGATCAGAAGATTAAGAAGAACTTGGATTGTTCTAGTTGAGCAGTTATTGTTGCTTGAGCAGAACTTTGTTCTGCCTTCTAATATAGTTTCTCTGGATTCGAGTACTGGAGGAGAGCTGAAGCTGAAACTCTTACAACACTCGTTAGTATTTCGTTCTTTTACTGAATGTGTCTCCACAGGTGTTAGGGGCTAATATTGGAAAGCCCATGCAGCAAACAATCTAAATTAGTCCGCTTATGAGGATAATCTATTAGTTTTTCTAGTCATAGGAAAAACGTATGAGGATTCAAATAACAATAACGGGTATGAGGAAGGTACGTTGTACGCAGACCTTAACTCTATTTTGTGAAGATATAGAGGTAGTTTCCTATAGACAATCGAGCTCAAGAAAAACATAGTATACGTAATGCTTTCTCTATTCTATCACTTGTGTCGTTTTATTGATTTTTAAGTTTCTTACAGTAATATAATTTTCTATTATTAACTTTAACATCATGCAAACTCGCACCTTATTAAGATGCGGCATAGCCGATGAGCTTGCACCATCAATTTAAAGAGGGCTTAATGGAATCATTGACCGTAACAGTGTGTCATAGCAAATGCTCAATGAATAATGATAAAACTTTCCATTGAATGGTTTCTATTGCTTATTCCTAGGAAAATGTGACGCAACTCTTGTGTGTTAATAGCCAGTCTTCTTTCCTTTGCATCGTACCCAAAAATAACCCATACTTGCAGCCTTGCAAGAGGAATCAGAATCACATGTGGTCGTCTTCGATAATTTTTTTATTAAAAAAATAATTACAGCTTTGAGTAGTTAACCCCTACAGTTAAACTGCCTATAGTTAGGGTAAGCAACTTGATTACTACTTTGACGTTTTCCTTTTGGATTATATGCATAATTTGCAAGGCAGACACATCTTTTTTAAATTTACTTCATCTTTTGAAGTTGAATTTTTCCTGCTACCGTAAACAGCTTTTGACTAAGTTCTTGGATATTAATATTCTATTCTCTATATTATCAGGTTTTCGCACATTTTGAAGTGAATTTTTTATTTAATAATATAATCATTAGATTATTTGTCTAAACTACATTTTTATCTTTTCCTTAAATATCTCATTTAGTTGATAATTCATTAATTGAGATAATTAGAACTTTTAGGGGGAAAAGTATTACTACTAAATAACTTCTTAACTTGTCAAAACTTCAATATTTTGAAACGTTTTCGATTTATCATAATGGCTAATATAGCGAAAAGGAGAGAGTATCAACCAATAACCAATTGCAGAGCCATTTCATATACTCTTTCGTCAAAAAATTACAATATTTAGCTTGGTCAAAAAATTTATTTTATGCATATATATATATAT